>CM017569.1:14534175-14754175 GCA_007844125.1 Sinonovacula constricta | reverse complement strand
ACAAGCTATAGCCTATGATAAGTTGTTATGAATTTACAATACTACTGAACACTGTTTAATTAACAAAGGTTAAACTGCTAAATACAAAATATTTTTGTTATGGCATTTATGTTTTAACCTTTGCAGAAATCTTGTATTGTATAATTGTAAACGAACATTGAACTTTGATAGCGCGCAGTTATTTCAAGATAGTAATCAAAAGAGTCTCACCGATATTTTTGTGAGGATGCCATCTTTTGAACATCATTTGTCTTGACAAAATAAGTCTTCTGTCTATCATATATTGCTGCAATATTTTCAAATACTAGTAAACGTACGAAAAGTCATGAAAGGTAAGGCCCACCAACAATTTATCCTACAGATGCGCCATATTTATTCAGGACTACGACATGGCTTGTTTTATGAGTTTCTACAAATCCATCATCTAATTCTTATACTGTTGAGCTACCTCTAACACAGACTTTTGGTGGCAAGAATCATATGTCTACGCCATATCTTTATAAACAATTCCCTGTATGGACGTATGTAAAATACTTCGAGACATCGATTCGTAGCATATAAATATGCTCTTGTGCAAGTCATTGCTGTAAACATACTGAATTTTTAAAATGATAATTACTTAAAAATCTTATGATTTTCTGAGCATTTGGCCAGTCGTATTTGAAGTTATATTCAAAAGCTTTTTTTATTGACAGACTATCATTTTTTCCGTTATAGCAGTTTTCTTAATAATATTTATCAGGAGTGTGTTTGTTATTTGTTTTACAATTTTGCAGTTTTGCAGAGTCAGTATCTACAGTAAAACCTCTCCACAGCAACATCTGGCGGAGGCACGAAAAAGTGTTGCTGCTGAGAGGTGTTGCTGCTCAGAGGTTTCAATGAGACGAGAAAAATGTGTATATAAATTGTGTTACTTCAAAAGTAAGGAAATAAACAAAACTATTTTCTCTCATGTTGGCAAAATATCACTGTAAACTGTAATTGCTGACAGATATGAATAGTGATAGATCAGGGACTTGTTGCAGACTATGTGTACTAGGTTCAATGCATCAATTTGTATTATGCGTTCTATAGATAGTTTCCATGTGATGTCATCGACACTGATAAGACAATTTAAGGCATCCGTCTTTGTGGGCAGAAGCTAATGTAGGCCAAATTCGGGAAAAATGTGCTGTATTAAACTCACCACTGTGTTTTTATTTTTCAGTCTATTTTACTGAATTTTATATCAAATTTAACAGCTTTTATAATTTATTTTAAATATCAAAACTATATTTTGATAGTTTAAAAGGTTAAAGAAATACAACCGAAAATGATACACTGGTCATTTTGTTGTAAGTATGAGCCAATAGTTTTAGTTATTTCTGTGTAGTAATTCTCTGTGCATTTATCAATTGTAAAAATATTGTATTTTAAAATATGAATTTTAAGAGCTTTCTAATGGTGTATAGCTTTTAATTTTCGGACCACAAATGAAGAAATTATAAGAAAATAACATTTACCCTTCAATACAATTCATATGAAAATCCATTGAAGTTATCATCAAAGATGGCTGCCAAGAAAAGGGATTTTCACTGATGCGGAAACTATCTATTCTATTCTGTAATTTGTTGGGCGTATACTCAAATTCGTATTGCATAAAGCCTCTCACAAGACACTCGTCGTTTTTTTTAATTTTTTTTTTCTTCTTTTGTTTTCTCATCAGATGAACAATTACACAATTGTGATGTCAGGAAACATAGAAATGCATGGTGCATGGGCCATCTCGAGTACGATCTTATCACGTGATCACCGCTCGTTGATGGATCATGAATAATACATGTTCCTGAATCTAGATTATGCAAATTGGAAATTATGTGTTTTATTATTGAAATTAAAAAGGAAACTAGAATTGGATAATTTCCAAAGTTGTTCCATAGGTTGGATTGTTGTGGTTAGAAAACAGCAGGAAGCTGGCACTGTCTGCTTTGGCTTGTCACTATTTACTAACGATAAGTAAACCATGTTTTCTTCGCATGCAAAAATGTCAATTGCTCGTTATAGGGATGGGATGGGATTTGCCGGCATTTTTGCCGATACTGTGCAGCGACATTTCTATCATTATAACACAGGGGCACTTATGAGGTTCCCAGGGACTGAACCCGGCCGGTCCGTTATACTGACACCGACGTGTCAGGCGTAATGCTGTCCCCTTAGCCCCGAGCGTTAGGAGGGAAGCCACTACTACCAACGTTAAAGTCTTTTGTTTGACCCGGCCGGGGTTTGAATCCGCGACCTCCCGATTCGCTGCTCGTTATAACAGTAAATATGGTCGATAGGATTTTTGATATGTGTCTTCAAACATGTAAACACGCCTGGTTCTCAAAAGCTTAAGTGTTAACCACTCGTATTACAGTATAACGAGATTCCTGACCATTCAACTTTTGTTATTTGTTTCAACCCTATACATTACGGTGATGTTGAAAAACTTTTACTTTACGATCTGTTGAGATACATAAACGGACATATATACTAGGATGTAAAATTGCTGTCCAAATAGACTTTTATACAATGTTGCCGTCCATTCTGTAACTAGTTTAGTTAGTATTTAAACTAATGTTATTGATACAGAAAAATAGAACAGAAGAGCCGCTGTTTGAGAACATATTTGCCATACATCATTGTAGCCTTCACTCACATCTCTATGGAAACATGTTTTGTCAGCGCACCATTATATTCCAGGAACATTGGAGACATAAGCCTGCAGTGTATGAGCTGTCGTTATTTTTTTACAAGAATAACGTCCAACTAAATAAATTACAATATTAATAATCGCGTGAGGTCTCTGGTTGTCACCGAGATATCTAATCCACGTTTACTGGTGACACGGTTACAATTCGTATTGACCAAGGGCACATGTTTAAGTCCTGATTATCTTTCCAGACTGTTGAATCAAACGTTATGTCATCAATCACACGAATGGATAAAGATAAGCCGAGAAAACTTGGTTGTCGAACGACCTAATATCTACTGCGAACAAATCAACGTCATTTTTGACGATCATTACCAGTCTGGCCTAGTCGACAAATACGATGATTTGCTTTGGGAAACTCGACTTATCTTAGTTATTTGTGTAGCATGTGTATGCTTATTTTGTTGACTGAACACTTCAATATAACAATGACATACGAGTATATTTGTGATGTGAAGCTTTTGATCAATCATGTGGGGGATATTTTAATGTGCAATCTCTTCATTATAAAAAGGAAATCAAATGCACAAACCTGTTACATCTAATAAAACGTTCCATTGCTGATGTAATAATCAGGTCAAATTTATTAAACCATCTCATAGTCGAGGATCTGAGGCCTTCTAGCAAGTGGTGTCACATTTAGGGTTTTTTCATCCTAAATGAAAAATCGTTACACACCGTCTTAATGAACATGCATAACCTTGACATATATGTCCTTTTAATACATATGAGAAAATGCTTTCTCAATATAAACTCAAAGAAAGTTTTGTAATCGATAACATATTGTAACGACATTATGTCTGAAATAACAGAAGGAAAACCTGAAAACACTTGTCTGTCTCCATATTACAGAAAGGACACACTAATACAAAGAAATAATGCAAAAATGTGGCTAACTGAATGAAAAGGTAAAACTGTAGCCGTGATGTATTGACAGAGACTAATGCAGATTAGAGAGTTGAGAACTGTTTTTTTTTTTGTTTATTTTTGTAACGTCAGAGGACATTTAAAATGGAAATAATGATGCTAAAAGTGTTAGACGTACATATTAGGTTACGAAATCTATTCGTGTAGCACCTAGAAATAGCAAACATGCTCCGGTATTGTGAGTTTGTGAGTGGTAATATATTCGAGTTATGTTCTATAACAAAACGGACAGTAATTGGTTATTTTTGTAAGCAACATATCATTTTAACATGTTTTACATTATTTCCCGCATAATGTGGAAGGCTGAAATAATATTTGTGAGACGTAAATTCTTAAATGAAAAAATAAAAAATAACACAACCTTAAAACTTTCAAGTTCTCAGCAATATGTGTGAATATAAATTCAAATGAGATTTCTTGATGTTTGAAATAAACTAAATGTACTCATTTTATTGGTAATATATTGCGTCGATGGTTGTATGTAGATGTTCTTTTTTTTTTTAAGAATAAATTTCAGTTAATAAATAGTTAAAAGTCGTATCTATAATGGGTCATTTCTCTAATTTGCATGTCTTTGAACAAAAATGTGTAGAAAAGATTCTCTGTTCAAACTCATAAAACGTAAGACACCATAGGTGCCACATTGAAGTCGCAGAATAATTCAAGACAAGGTTTCTGTGCAAATTTGCATTGATTTTACAACTACCAGACAAGACTGATGTAAACACAAGGACATTATTGATGACACTGTCTTGAAATAACTTTACAACGACAATCTAATAGAAACGACTTAATTGCGTTTCTATACAAACATTGATTTTTTCAATGTTCATTTGTTTGTATGCAATAGCTTAAAATCTTTGATGGCGTAAAATGTTATATCTGGAAAAACACAGGAATTGCGGAGAGTTTCTAACTAACTGAACATGCTGCAGACAACCTTATAATGTAAAGATCAATGTCTGAAATCTTTTGCAGAATTGATTTAGCGAACATGTGTGCTAAACATTTATGTTTATATAAAATGAATCATTCCTGTCAAAACTCTGCCAAATCATGTTGTAAATGTATTTCAGAATTGGTTATTGATATTTACTTGCCAATCGCAGTCTACATCGCCTTATTTAGAAAACAAAAAACAAAGTTATGCTTATTTTTATGTTTTAGGACAAGAAATAAAAAAATTATAAAGTATACCGATGATTTCACTTTTCGAATCTTAATTACTAAGAATTTTATCGAACTCTTTGATAGGCATTTCGCATGAAAGAACTTCACCAACAAAAAGGTTCTGTTTATACAATTCGACATTTCGCATGAAAGAACTTCACCAACAAAGAGGTTATGTTTATACAATTCGACATTTCGCATGAAAGAACTTCACCAACAAAGAGGTTATGTTTATACAATTCGACATTTCGCATGAAAGAACTTCACCAACAAAGAGGTTATGTTTATACAATTCGACATTTCGCATGAAAGAACTTCACTGACTATGATAGTCTGTTCATACAATACGACTTCTCGCATGAAACAACATGACTGACTTTTATGTTCTGTTTATACAATACGACATTTCGCATAAAACAACATTACTAACTGGGATGTTCTGTTTATACAATACGACATTTCGCATGAAACAACATCGATGATTTGGATGTTCTGTTTATACAATACGACATTTCGCATGAAACAATATCAATGATTTGGATGTTCTGTTTATACAATACGACATTTCGCATGAAACATCACTGACTTGGATGTCTGTTTATACAATACGACATTTTGCATAAAACCATTATATGTGAATTAATTTTCATTTTTTTTATATTCCTATTGAGCAATTTAATGAATATTGATCTTGTGTTTGGAATATGTCTTTATTCAGTATAATTATGGAAATATAAATGAAAATCAGGGCATTATAGGCTGTGATGTGTAAAGAAACGTAACTGTAAAACCCGTCTATGCGATAGAGAACACATTTGAAACATAGCGCGTCATTTCCTCAGTGTTTTATAATAGTCTGCTGCCTGTATCATGCATAATAAATCTATATCTAAGTAGGCTGTGTCACGTTTCCTTTGGCAATACCCCTCTTTTTACCATTTGACCACGGACATTACCGTAATGCCTTTAGAAGGAATGTTACTCCTTGTTTTACAGTAATCTTGAACTAAACAGAACTAAATGCAATTTTAATTGTCACGATATCATTCCCTCACAATATCACAATGAACGGATGTCTATGAATTATGTCTAGTTGTAAATATTTGCCGTCCTGTAACCATTTACTTTATAAGAAATCACATATATACAGGCAACACATGCATTATATCCTGTTCCAGTCCTCTAAACATTCAATCAGATATAAATTCAGAAACGCATCTTGTTCATCACGACATGTCGAAGGCAAATTTACGTATTCTATCATTCGTTAATAATTATATAGTAAGGTGCAGGCTTCCGTTAACGAAATATATTCTTATCACGTGATTCCCAAATGATGGATTGCAGGATTATTTCCGGGCCATGAATAAAACATGCTCTCGCTAAAACTAGATTATGTAAATAGTAAAATGGTTTTTTTTCTCCCAAATGAAACTGGAACTGGCCACTGACTTCAGTTGGCATATGGATTGCAGATGCCAAACGAAAGACAGATAAAATCTGTTTGTTATAATGTATATCTCACTTATTTAGCGCCTCATATATTGGGTTTGTATGTTACGTGTTGGATGTGGTATAATGCTGTCTAAACAAATACTAAAGCAAATATTACGAGATTGGGATATTGCGAGCCATTACATATTAGTATCTATTTGAAGCTAACTACATTTATTCATGTTAACTCTACTCCAAAATAATAAGAAGAACTAAAACTATTACTGTTTTTCTAAAGTTATCTGACTAAAAAGTACATTTTAATGCGGATATTCTCTTTAATCAGTGTTTTGCTGTAAGTAAAATTGACATGTTCATACTTCAACATCGTCTCAAATGATAAAGTAACATGTGTTACGATCAATGGCGCAACAGAAAGTAAAAACAAGGAACAAGTTTTTCAACACAATATATTTTATTAAAACAAACACGTTATAAATTATTACAATATACAGATAGATAGATAAATAGATAGATAGATAGATAGATAGATAGATAGATAGATAGATAGATAGAGAGAGAGAGAGAGAGAGAGAGAGAGAGAGAGAGAGAGAGAGAGAGAGAGAGAGAGAGAGAGAGAGAGAGAGAGAGAGAGAGAAGTAGATATAGATATTTATAGATATAACAAACAGAACAGTAACTCAGGTATCTCAAATTAGTTCAAAGATGATCCAAGTTTTAAATACATTGTCCATGTACTTGATGAAATCCTAATGGAAATATCTTTAAATTAACATAAACATACACTAGCTGTAAGCCAAAGAATATTCCTACGGTACAGTAATTTTATAACACTTGTATTCATGGCTTGTCTTTTAAGTTCTGTAGTCCTGGCATAAAATTTAAAAAAAACAGCGCCATTTACAACAGCTCAGAAAATTTGAGAATGTACCAGTTACATCACCTATTAAAATAATTTACTACGAGCTTTACGTGGCAGGGAACATTCTATCAACAAGTGACGTATCAGTTACGTAAGCAGTGTCCTAAACTGCGATGACAAACGGTCAAAAACAATACGATGGGAGAATCAATCAACACTTGCTACAGGAGCCAACACCTGATTTTACAAGTTAAACAACGTCTATCTATTTTGATATTTTAAAGGACATTACAAGCTATTTCAGCCTCACAAAACCAAAAAGAAAACAAGTGCAAGAGTTTTAATTCGTACATCATTGACCCAGGAATGAGCGTTTTTGCTTATATTGTGGATCGCAAGACGTAGAGGATGTTTACCATTTTGTTTGCATTTGTCCATGCTACACTAACTTACGTAAAGGTATTTTGGATCATGTTAATTACACAAGACCTTAAGTATTTAAATATAATCAGTTATTGTCCTCCCAGGACGAAAACATTTTATTTAAATTGGCCAAATACATTAAGTCAGCTTTGTTAGTTAGAAACAGTATTGTTATTTAACACTCTTAAATATTTTACGTTTATTGCTATATTGACAACAATATCTTGGCACACATTGTCTGTTTTCTTTTAAAATCGTGTTTTGTCTATACCAGTGATCACATATGTATTTTAATGTAATTACGTGTTTTGTAAGATGATGTACCTTAGTTGTACAAATCTGAAATAAACTATTCGCTCGTTCGTTCTATTTAAAAATTCTTCTCTAGATATGCTGGTTTAGCTTAATGGTGTCTTGATGCAGAAACACTGTCAAGAGCGAACACATTGATATAAGATATATATAAGATACAGTGTATACACAGGATGTTAACAGAGCCAAATGACAGTCACAAATGCTGCTTGTTTTGTTGTAAAATATACAGCTACACATCATAGCTATTACACCTGTGTGACACCAAGTGTAAGTCTGGTAGAACCACTGGTGCACTACGGTTAGCTGAAGGGAGTGTTGACTGATTAATGTGCATATATAAGCAAGTGCTTAACAGCAGACATGTTATTCCGAAGAGTCATGTCATTAAACAGTGGTTATACTTATCCACGTTTCAAACTGGCTATTTTTGGTAGGTTTGTCTACTACTGAATGCTTTTTTTATAAACTATCATATACCTATTCCAAAAAGAAATATGGTACTTACGAAGCCCCTTATTGTTTTATGTCAATAAGGTATTTTTGGAAAAAAATCATGCTATCAATAATACTTGTGTAAACAGGCAGTCACTTACAAATGAAAATGTATTTTATTTATTAATCTTAAAAATACAGAAAACAGAACGATACCAAAAGTTAAAAAAAACACCCTAACTACTTGGTTTTCAAATAACGGTCTATGTGAAAGTTACAAAACTATTACATATTATGGTGGAAATATATCGATTTCTCTGTAAACTTTTGAGAAGATCTGAGGTTGACAGCCAACAAACAAGCTGTCAGTCATCTGGCGTCGATGTCGCTAGAGGCAGGGAATTTAACATTATTGTGCGTGTGTTGACTTTAGGGTATATGTGTTAACATTCCATTCACATTTACTCACAAAATTTTACGACTCACTTTGTCACTTTTACATTTACCCTGTTTGCCTTTGTCTAGTGGTTGTTTAGATTCCAATATCTGTAGTAAGTCTTATAGGACCTTTCTTATTTACCTATTCAGGACATTAGCCGTATTGCTTACACTGTACTGGTATAATTCTATTGTGTACGTCTATATTTGATATGTATTACAGGTCCCATTGTGTCATACTGCCATGTTAAGAAGTAGCTATTTTAAGGTATCGTTTAACGAAATTATACTTACAAAGGAAAATATTTGATATTGTCCGACTTTTGTTCAATCAGAATGTGAGCCATGTAACAACATTCGTTGACAAGTAAAAGCATCAGGTATCTTGGACAACACTCTGGTCAAAATACGTCACAAGATAATATCCACATGGCAACCACATATCGGTGAAATATGTTAGGTAAATTAAAAATTAATTATATTTAAATGATAATGATTAGGTTCCTGGTTTCGGTTAGACAGAGGGCATATCACCTGCAATCGGTCAAGAGTAATGCTTGTACTTATACACACCTGTCCTGACGCTTTGTGCTGATTGTAATAGGACCATTATCTCACGTAGTTATGAAACCAACCAACACAAAAGTATTACAAGGAAAATGACACCCATCATTAACACGCCGTGGGTGCATCTATATAAAGTAAAGGCAATATGAACGACTTACATGTTATGTCATCACATGAGAGCTAATAGCAACATGGACTATAACCACACTCAATAAGACAGACGATAGTCATGTGATGGAGAAATATAAACTAGCGGAAAATGTTCTCGGCGTGTCAACTTCTGATATCATTTAAGGCAGAAAATAGATACGAATAACATCATGTAAATTCGTGAAGGTGTACTCTTGCATTGACATTTCAAAATGGTGAGTAACAGACAACTTCAGTGTTGCCAACTGACAATGTGTAGAAAATGAACAGGTTAGATAGGATAGAGAAAATAAACAACACTACATTTGTTGGGTGTTTGAATGAACACATATATTGACTGTTTACGTGGAAATATCTATACGCGGTGAACAAAATCTGATTAATCAAAACAACTACGTGACGCAAGCCAATTCGTGTATCTGGACAAGTTAAAGCTACCGTCACTTTATGTGTAATTAAGTGTTGTTTTGACCGGACAAAATAAATAAAATCCATGTTGATATATATACCTTTTTACATATTCGGAACATTAAACATTTGTGTGCGTTTCGTCTAATGACTTTAAAATTGCAAGACTAGCCTTTCTTTTCAATGTGTTTACACATTATCGTGAATAAGAATCTGGTAAAATATCATTAACCAAACAGTTGCAGACGTAATATAAAAGAATGCTACAGTTATTTAAATATCTCACTCTGCATTAAAATAAAACATTCTATACATTTAGTTGGGGGAAATTAGCAACCTTTTCCAAGGTTCTATTCTATATTAATCAAAATGCCTAAACATTTTTTTTCTTTATTTCCTGCTTTTTGTAATGGAAAATCCAATTTAAAGAGAAGCCCTATATTGATTCCGCGCCTGCAATACTGTATTTGACATTTGATAAGAGAAATCCTTTTATGCAAAATATCCGCCATAAAGCCGGCAAATTCAGAGATCGACTTAATTATACATGTATAAATATAATGCCAACTTGTAAAGCTCTGTAAAACGTAAACACATACATTCGGCCTAAACTTTATACCCTTTTCAACGCGCTTGTTGTAGTTTCCGTCTGTAGTAAAATGTATTTACCAACGAATCCTGGATCCTAATAGCTATATGGAGAGTTGTCATCGAGTGCATTAGTTCGTCAATGCAATCAGAAGACGAATGTTTTATATCATTAAACTCCACATTATACAAGTATAAGGAATCTGCCAGGCTGTAATAAATGTATAAAATATAATGCCTCCAAGAACGATAATTACCACGACGTCTAATAAACATTGTTTTGCACCTGCTAAAACGTTTATTATTTATGTTTCCAAGCAATTGTTTCTTGTTTTATAACTTCAGGTTGCGACACAAGATAACGAATGTTCAGACGTAAACAATCCTTCTAAGTGTACATATTTGTAGATTTGTTTCTGAGGCCAGAAAAAATCAGTTTGTTATCGACAAACTTTTAATATAAACGGGCTTAGCAAACATTTGAATACAATGAAACAATCTACTGAATTAATCTACAGATCTGGTTAGGATTATTTAGGAACACAAAAACACATAATCTTGAATTCTGTTTTCACCTGTTAATATTAGAAAAATAACTACATCAACAAAAAACAAAAACAAACAATTTTGGAATTCAAAGTCAAATTTGGTCGATAACGCCAATTCATTTAATGGTATGTCAATTAGTAAAACCAAACAACTATAGGCCCGACATTTTTCACACAGAGATTACGCAAAAGCTGCCATGAAAACCAATGTCATTTCAAAGATGCCAGATCGTTTTTACTAAAAGCAGTGATAATGTAAATTTAATGCAAGGAAATATTCCAGAATGCGAGGTATTAACTCAAATGAAACGACTTTCTAGTGCGAGTTAAAAAAGAGACTTCCGTTAATATATTGGGGAATATAATTGAGGTTCTAGATTCTAAGTCAAATTTTCAGGCGTCGATATTGGATTTAGTTTGTTTGTGACATCATATGCTTATTAGAGATCTCCACGAACAACATTGATCTTTTGTGGCGCTTCTAGAAAGAAACTTACTAGCAAGACCATTGGTAAGTGGTGCGATCGGATTCACATCCAATTTGCCTATGCTTTTAACATTTTGACCAATATTTTGTTGTTAATTGTTTTTGTGCGCTCGATGTTAGACTTTTAAAGCTATTGAGTGTTTTGCTGTTTAAATGTAAACTAAATTAGAACACAGATAGAAAGACATTTTGTCTGAAGGAAAATAAATACATCATGTTATATATTATCAAGAATGTTCCCGATATGCGTAAACAGTTATGATTAAATGTAATTAAAAATATAAAAGAAGTTTCATTTTGTATGTTAGAACCTTTTACCACAAAAGTTACATTTGGCCAATTATATAAATCAAATGCAGCAGTGCTACGCTGAACAAAAAACAAATTTAGGAAAGGGTGTGTTTTTCTACCGCGATTAAATTGAATGTTCAAAACAATGATCTGTAATTGAAAAAGCAGTGCCAGTATCACGTCATGCAGCCGCTTATTTTGTGTGTTCATATCGGTATATTTTTAAATATCACCTGTTTAGTATAAACAAGTCATCAGGTAATTTAGGTTTGAAGTACTATGAATTATGTGTTTACGTGACTTTTATCATATGATTATATGTAATCAGGTATAACGGACTTAGTTAACCTTACCGTACCTCAACTTTAATTCGATATATTGTGGCAAACTATATACAAGGCCTGTAAATATGAAATATTCATTCGCTTGCTATTGATCCTGCTTGACAAAATAATTTACATTTCCAATGACGCGCAATGGCCATCCTATATTTGTTCGTTGTTAGGTAAATCGATTTTGGCGACAAACAATCGTACAAACATAAGAGCTATGTTTGATTTATATATCTAACAATTACTGTCAAAATTACTTCAAGAAAATAATAAGCACGTGCTGAAGATTAGTGTAAAACTTGCAACATTAAGCCAAGAGAGTTTTATTACATGATAAATACTTATTATCCCACACGGGTTTTCAGCTAAAATTGTGAAAGCAAGGAATACACACTCTTACCTTTCATTATAATTGTGACACATCTACTTATCCACTGTGAACATAAAATACGCCTTCATTTCAAAATCTTGTAGTATCATATTGGTTTCGCATTTCAATCTTCGCTATGTGTTAATGTACACAATATATCAGGTTGTTGTTTAAATTTTTATACTAAGCTTACTGACATTACAATACACTTATCCAAGGTTAGATTTTTTTAGAAAAATGAATATATTTATAGCAGATTCCTACATCTATGTACGAAAGCGTACGAAAACGTATGTGACAGTTCTATGCACAATCCAAGATAAAAGTCAACGGCGTTTAATAATATCATCAGAGGTGTATGAAAGTCCATTAGGGGCCATGGCCTTGACTATGAACCTCGAAAATAAATCAAACGGACCTTTATCATTTAAAACATATCCCCCATTAGAAGATAAAATGCTGAGACTGTGTGTCTTCTTGAATCGAATGCGCATCAAACCGTTATGAAGTCAAATACAAATGTACTTCAGTGTTAGGTTACCAAGGCTAAGATTTTGCATTTCTTACAAGATGCAAATATTGTTGATAATTCATTATAAAGAGAGTTATTTTGTTTTTATATAATATTCTTGTACCAGTTTTAACGCCCGGTTAAAGGTACTTGCTGTTAGTTGTCTCTCTGTGATGAGTGTATTTCTTTTTACGCTGTTGGTAAGAAAATCCTTCAGGAAGTGCGAGGTTGGAACGCTTCACATAATAGGCCTAATAACCCCAGTTGGACCTTTTGCCGACTGACCGTTCCAAGGCGTGAACTGTTGTTTTTCTTTCTGCATTTAATGTCTTGTCTCTTTTTTAAACACTGTTATATTAACTTTTTATGCTTTTGTCTAGTGACAGTTCAAATTTTAATATCTGTGGAAATTATCATGGGAACTTTTATTATTTTTCTTATAAGGTATCAAATGAGATTATTTTGTCAGCCTTTTGTCTGTCACTTAATCTGCCTGAAGCATTGCTAAAGCAAAGGATCAAGGATCACAAAAAACGCATTGTTAATAAGTTTATGTTAGCTTTATATTTGAATTATGTGTTTAATAAAATATTGTATTGAAGGCAAAAAAAGAATAAGGTACAATAAAACTTGAAAATAAGAAAAAATCAAAATGTTTTCTTCCAACAATTTACAGCTAGCATTATAGTACTAGGTGACGGTATATGTCGCTAATATCCAATTTTTTCATAGCATATGGCTGAATTTTTTTTTTCGATAGAATGTAAATACATCGTATATAATTTATGTTAAAGCTACAACAGAATTTATTTTTACACGTTGTCAGCTACATTTTGTTGTCTCTACAATTTCACTCCCTCCATCATTTCGAGTTCCCTTATCACCTATATCTGCCTTTGCTATATTTCACAACCCTCTCCGAGAACTTAATCAAAGAGCTTAAAACGTCGTTTGGGCGTTGAAAGTTAATCATCTAAGCGAATAAATGTATGCAAATAATGGCCACTTTACTTTATTATTTGGTCAAGCGATTGCACAACGCATTGAAAGCAGTATTCAGCGACACAACAACCATCTCTTCTCTTTTGTAGATTATTCATTGGGACAAAAGTTATAATACCGTCATTAACTTCCGATTTTAGAAAAATATTTAAAAAAGTACAATACTTTCTATATGGCTGCATTTAAAACAAAACGTGCTACCGGTGGCAATCAAAATAGACTGAGTTAAAAATAACTCTCAGTAAATTTATTCTGTCAACAATAAAAACCTGTGATCTGAAAGTAAAGTCCAATTGCAAACTAGATATAAGGTCGCAAGAGGCAGTGAGTATCGCACGGGATAAAGCAAATAACTGAATATATAATAACAGTGGTTGTACTACTTGCTCTAATAACCTGTATCTCACTTCTTCGTCCTTTACTCTATTTATTTAGTTATATTCCTGCGCGGCGTCGTTAATTAATTCATACGATCGTAAACATTTATTTAATGTATAACTGCATTACACAATATAACCTAGTTTAAACATATAGCAATATAGATATTAATATTTGCATACATGGACAGGACACAATTAACGCATCTTGTCTCATTCGACATACACATTCGTTTCGGTACATTTTCATGTTGACTGGCCGCGGGAAGCCAAAGATAAACGTATCAAACCTTCGTATTGCTGCTTTTTTAAAATTCTTTTTCCAATGTCATTCTATTTTTATGGGTGTTTTCGGGTAAAATGTGCATAGTACACAGATAGGTTATCTTAATATCTTCGTCTTAGGAGACGAATAGGACTGATTCAAACACATGGGAGAAGGCGTTTGGGGGCACGTTGCACCGAAACGACTAAGAAAAACTCCGCTTCTCATAGAATCTTGTCGTGCAGATCCAAGCCGTGTATTTCTTTAAAAGGTTATAATCTTCCAACATTGAAGAATAAAATCAATTTCTTGACATAATTGCATGTATGCCGAATAGTTGCGAGGTCTCTTTTCGCTCACTGAACGTTGCTTAATAGGGCTTCCTTTGTACAGGCTGTCAGCTTTATATGGCCTTCCATTAGAAGCCTGGCAGAGGAAAGTGAAGCTTTTGTTTGCAGATCATTTCCTTAATAAGGCTGGTGTAATACATTTTCTGTTTCAAGTCTTTTGATTAAATGTCATAGCTTAACAGCTCTTGTAGAGTTCGATGAACCTTTATTGTAGAAACTTGCTTTAAATGACATTATTCGTGGTATATTCCGTGTCGTACAATATCAGGCACATATACGTTTATAATATTAAACATCCTATGTATATACAATGATTACTAGGAGTACTTTAGGCAACAACAAACGTGTCTTAGTTTTAATATTATCTTCCCAATATTATATAAAATTAATATAATGGTTACTAGGAGTACTTTAGGCAACAACAAACGTATCTTAGTTTTCAATATTATTTTCCCAATATTATATAAAATTAATAGTCTTTATAGAGAAAACCCTCTTCTATGATTTTTGATATGAAAATTTGTATTATCTGAAGAAAAACCTCACAAACGTTCTTATAAGTTATCAAAGCAAGGACATAATCAGTCGAAATATCGTCTATAAGGTTGTTGTCAGCAAAAGGTTTTACAACAGCATCTGTCAGTTAAATGTCAGCAAAAGGTAGACGTAGATGATGATTTTGTTTTTGAAAAACATTGCAGCGACCATTTATAATCATTATAGCAACGCCCAGACTCATATCTGGGTAAAACCACCGGCCCACCGCAAGTCTGCTGGAAGACCAAATCACATTTAAACCTTCGCCCCGACCGGGACTCGAAACCACGCGGTGAGAGGCTAAGCAGTCAGGGGGAGTTACAAATCGGCGACTCTACCACTACCCCACGCAGATAATGAGATATGGATATAATAATCATTTCATGGGAAGCAATAAAAAACACTTTGACGGATTTATAGATGCGACACCCATTAAGGACCAAACTCAAACGAGACTAAAGAAACACCCATTGATGACCAAACACCCATTAAGACTCAAAAGAGGACGACAAACAACGCAATAGATAAACCGATGAAGATAATATTGAGCAATAAAATTCCAACTTAAGCTACCAAATAAGCAAATAAAACACATGTTCTGTCTGAACAGATCGTAATTATACGTAATATCTGCAATTTTGCCTGTACTTATATAAGTATAGGGGAAGGGTAAAAGCAACAAGACAATTTGTTCAAAACTTGCAAGAGTTCGATGACGCCGATAAAAATTCCTATCAGGATCTATATTCCTGTATCCATACACATTATTTGTCTATACTTGCGGATATGCTGTATTGGTTTTGAGCGCGAGTTTTTATTAACGAAGCGAACTAGTGTAACGGTTTGTTGATTAGTTTCCATAGTGCCATTATAAGATGTTAAGCACTCTTTAGTAATTATACACCGGCGTAATTAAGGATCGATAAATAACGAAAGGAAGAGTCTTTTGAAAGTAACATACGTTTTTTATTTTCAAACAGTAACACACATGTTGAGTGTTGACGACATGATTTCCAGATAAAGAAAGGACTATATTTCTATCGAACACTGTCTGAGTATTAACTTGACTAAAAGGCGATGATGCCTCAAATATGTACTGATTCGTTATATATTAACATTATTTTATTCAATACGATATAAAATGCCAGTTAGCGACAGCGTCCCTCTTAAAGGAAAGTGTCGAATCTTTACGTATTAATATTTCGCAAATACAACGATAACAACAACAACAGCAGCAACAAAAAAAAAAAAAAATCGTCATAACGACTTTTAATAGGGAACAATATGATCGCAAGTAAAGGACGTAAACCAGAAAAATTGCCGAGCTATTTATAGTGGTAATGTACATAATCTTGAAAACCGTTTAACTTTAAGAATGCACAAACTAATGGACAGCTCTAGAAATACAATGTAAATAAACAACAATAACATTTTTTCTACTTTGATTTTAACAGTTTAGTGTTTATAATGTTATATAACTTAGTATATAAATATTGTTTATCATTCCATTGTTTAGTTTGAGGAAAGTTGCCGAGCTATTATGGTTAGTAATTATAATGTTCATAAACTTGCAATCTACTTGCAATACGTTTAACTTTACACACTGGTAGACATCACTAGGTATCCAGAAACAACTAGTATATTGCTTATTTAGTTTTTTTTTATAATTGGAGTGAGTAATATTGAATAACTTAGTCACAGTTTCTTTTTCCATTCTTTAGATTTTGTCTAATTTAAAGTAACAGACACTTAGTCGGATTTGCAAATGTCGTTCAAATGTAGAAAAATAAAAATAACATATTTTATGTAACATGTATTTCTAGACCTTCTGTAATGATTGTTGCAATAAACCTTAATAGAGATACTAAATTATTGTCCACCCCTAACTTGACAAGAAGTTTTATATGTTAAAACGACCAAACATAGTATTTCATAACATCAGCAGACATATTTTTATTCTTCACTATTTCCATGGTAACACATTAAGAAAATTATAACCTTAGGCCATTAATTGAGAGCAAATAAAACATTCTCACTAGGTCTTTTAATTTTAAAAATTGGGCTAATGGAGGGTATAATTTATCGCAAAGAATTAGAAAATACATCGAGCTATGAAATCAGACGTGTGCCACTTAAAACATCACTAATCATCTACTGAAACATAAATGCTAATGTTGGGCATGTATATTGTAGCTATGGCTACAATCATCGCTGTGTGTGGCCGATGCTTTGTTTTGGTGTTACACCGAACCAGGCAGGTTAACAAACCACATCAAGTAATTACATTCGTACAGTAAGATAGTAAGCATTCAATAAACTGTACTATTAGATTCATATATTCTGAGCATGGTTTCGTTGTATTTGATTGTGAACACAATCCACGACTAAAACAAATTGAAAATAGTCAAACTTCTATAAGAATGTGTAAATATGTAATAGGTCAACCTTCCAATGATCGAACAGTGATTTTTAGTGACCCATGCGAGCGTTCACCTTCTTAACACGTCAAAGGAACGCCATAGTCGAGAGGTCAGATTCACCGATCTGTAAATGCCCATAGCTTTCATGTAGTTATATCTTTAAGCTGACCTCCGGTGTGCCGGTGGTTGTACTAGACAACTGTCTGGGGCCTTTCTCTGCCAATAAGTAGATGTACGTCACCAATATGACAATTTATATGTATGTACGATAGAACAAAAAGAAACAAAATATACATCAGTATTCCGTTTGATTAAGCGGTGTCTACTGACATTTTATCAGACTCTCTCACT
Source organism: Sinonovacula constricta (assembly GCA_007844125.1). NCBI lineage: Eukaryota > Metazoa > Mollusca > Bivalvia > Cardiida > Solecurtidae > Sinonovacula > Sinonovacula constricta. Next base: position 14,735,868 of record CM017569.1, on the reverse strand, counting down.
TACTCTGTTGTTCGTTGGGATGTACAATGGCAGTTTGAAACAGTTGTGATTCATACATAAGGGTGGAAGAAGGAAATATCCATTTTGTTTTCATCAATCGCCAAATCGGATTTATTAATCGTCAATCATTATGTGTTATGTCAATAGACGGCTGATAAAGTTGATTTTGCGCATAGTATAGTATTCCATAGTATAAATACGGTGAACCCATTCCAAATGCACTGAGGTGCGCCGAACGAATTGATGAATCTCGATCAAGAACCTGGTAACTTCCTAGTTTGGCTATTTTTACTCTTCTACCGATGGCATATTTCCTTTTCTCGTCTATTGCAACAACTGCTGCATGACTTTTATGACTTTCTCGCACCTCTACTTAAATCGGCAATCTTAATGTGATGCAGAGGGATAAGATGTGCCCCAATTTGCTAGTTTTTGCCACATAAGTGGCCGCTCAAGCCATCGCCCCATTGTATTGAATTGTTAATCGCAGGAGACAGGATATGCGGCTGCTTCTGTAGCCTTCTTAGCGTCAGAAAGTGTTAAATGAGGATGTTTGACTACGAATTTCTACACTGTATACTAAACACCCTTGTTGTCTCCTGGCTGGAGCTCTAGATTTGACGTGCTTCCTCTCCGGCCTGGTGGACTTTTTCTTTTGACCACAGATCGTCTTTTTTTCTGGCGAAGCAGATTTCCAGCCTGTCATTATCTATCCTGGGCTTAGGTGTCCTGTTATAACAGATTCATTATGTTTGCCATTAGATTTCAAACATGCATAAGTTTTTACACTGCTTTGTCTGCTGTTTTGTTGTCTGTTTCATAATGTGACATTCTTAAGTTTAAATATAGTAGATGTGTCCGTCACCAGGAAGTAGTCTTTAAATATAACTACAAAGGTTACTGAAAACAAGTATCAACACATTGCTCTTTAATTCGTGTTATATATTGCTTTAGGTTAACAATGCAAAACGACATACATTGTTCAAAAAGACACGAAGGAACACATGCACTTACATGTATATAGAAAAAAGGGAAAACCCCGAAATAGTGACATACATAGAGAAATGGATACAAACAGTTAAACATGACATGTAGTCATTGTCTCCAAGTGTTGTCCTTTAACATAACTAGAGATTTTCAGTAATAGGTTAATATGAAAAGGTCCTCTTAAAATAACTGGGTAAATGTCATGGTTGTTTTATTTCAGGTAAAATAAAGCTAAGTACAAGGTTTGTCAAAAGAAATATACGTAACAATCCTGATAGGATGAATTAGATGACAACATAGATTACATGCACGGGGATATTTTTTACGACCGCCACACTGCACAAGTAACACTGTATTGTGTTTATGAATAGGTCAAAAAGAAAAGGTTCTATCAAAATAAAAACCTTCTTGTATAAACAAACGGCACATTTTAAATAAAGTGGAAATCGCATTCTATCGGCAATTGACATTATCAAAGTTTTAACAATAATTTAGTGTCGATCACAGACATAAAATATGGCTGTACTCATTATCACATTTTCATCGCAATGTTAATATTTAGCCGTAGCAGAATTCGCCTTTTGACGATGTCTGCTTCATTTGTCTTGTCGAGACTTACTAGATAAAATGGCAGGTCATCTGAAACTCGGGGATTCTGACCATGCGAGCCCTATGCAGGTAAATAGTTGTCATATTAATAATATTGTAATATTAATAATACGATTAAAATATTAAACAATCTGAATGTACAACATTTTCATAAACCTAATACATTCCTGTTAAGCAGTTTAAGATTTCAACTCTTGCAAGATAGAGCCATCCCAGTATAAATGTATCGATAAGCAGCAATGCCACATCTTTTGTGTAAAACCATTATGTAATGTAGCTGTTTGACAGCAATGTCGGCACTAAAGGCCGAACAAATAAAGATAAACATTCAACCAGGAATCTAAAGTGGATCTTTGCAGTTACTTTGAGCAGCTTCGACAGGAATCAATTATTTTTCTTCCACTGCATTCAAATGGCGACTTTGTTATATTGGCGGTAGCACTCTTAAAAAAATGTTATTATAATAATTATTATTCAGAACCGAAATATTATTTTAGTAAAACCGTTCATGGAATTACAAATTTGTTTTAAAGAGAACTAGAACCGAGAGGTAAATAGCTACTTTAAAGAAAACCTGGCATCTAAAGTAATGCAATCACACCTTATACTAATTAATATATAAAATATACAACTCTTTAAAGTCTTTTAGACTCTTTGATAACTTTTAAAGTCTTTTGCAAAGTCTTCATACTTTCGTCATTACTTATTATAGGAAATATCATTTGGACATTTTGTATTCAAATAGATCGTTTTTCTTTTCATTGCTTGCATTTGAGAAACTTGTCAGGAAGTGCGAGGTTAGAGCTCTGTAAAACCGGTTTAAGCACCCCAGTCGGTCCGTATTGCCGACTGACCGTTCCAAGGCAGTAACTGTCGGATTTGCTCTTTTCGTTAAATGACTCATCACAAATTTGTTCTTAATTTTCTCTTGGTTTGCATGTGAAATACCTTGGTTCTGTGCCTTTTCGGAGTTGGGTTCATGTTGCAATGCTCATAGGACTGTCAAATATTCTTATTCATGTCTATATACAGTGGCATTAGTCGCGATATGTCCATTCGCTCGTTTAAGAGTGTTAGTCCCTGAAACGAGCAAAAATCTTCATACGGCATTCCATTAACAGCCATGTAAAGGAGGTGAAGCTTTTATTTTCTTTGACTTTAAAACTAGATGCAAAATAGCTATCCGTTCGTTGTCCATCAGAAAGGTGCGACGGTTCCATATAGTTTGTTATTTTTATTGTCAAAGAGCAAGAAATGAAAAAGGAATTCTAAGTACATTCCTGTCTTAACTTTATGAATGGGATTTCTGGATATAGTCCTTATTAAAATATGTTTCCTTGTTTGTATTAAATTTTTTTGTCATTAATAGAAATTCCCCACGAGGGTACTACAACCTTTTCCTGGGTATCCCGCTAACTGCATGTTAGCAGAACTTATTATATTCGGTCAATGAGATATGAAAAATAGCGGAATGGAATAATATACATAGAGACAGAGAAACTGGCCCGGCAGCGCATTTTACAGAGTTTATTGGTTCCAGATACGAGAGGCTCCGGATCACACCCGAGCCGCGACATCCCTTAAAAAGGAAAATATGACGTTACTTTCGACTATTGTTCTGACCAAAGGTATTCCCACTTGCCGTGGGATATGCTCATTTTTTGGAGATGAAGATGTCTTGTGTTATAAATGTATGTTATATAAATAGTTCTAGATTAGCAAGAGTAGCACAATACTTATTAAATTTAAAACTGTCAAAATATCAAAACTGATTTAAACATGACTCACTTGCCTGGTATATTTCTAATAGCATAATTTACCTAGTGGACAAATAAACAGGCATGTATCCATTTGTATTCTCAGATGAAGATGGTTACTTGGTTTACAGTGTTGAATGAAAAGCGTTTCAATGGTGTTATTTATAATTGTTACTATAACTGACAGTGTATGTTATAACAGCCCCTCTGGTCTGTCATTGCTTCGTTTGAATCAAGGTTTATTTGTCGATGAATCATTCTCAAATGACTTTTCATTAACGGTCATGCAGAGGAAGTATAGCTTTTGTTTTCTAATTACTGTCTTTACATACTGATTTAAAAAAAACCTAACAGTTCGAAGTCTTACATAAAAAGGTCGTGACTCTTAGTCGCTAATAAACGGACATGAACAAACCTTACTGTCGGAAGTCTAGACAAAATATGTATCACATTTATCATTTTTCAGGGCATTATTGTAAAAAGATTCAGCTGTAAATGAAACATTTCTAAAATTACGAAACAATTTATTATGAATTATAAATACACGAATTTTATTAAGTTCCCAGTGACTTATGTTTTCTAGGCAATTTGATATTTTGGACTTTTAAATGATACTACTTTACATTGTTGTTAATATCAAATTGGTTACAGTTGTATTATATTTCAAAACTTCATTCAGCACTTCTGTAATATGAGATTCATTTCGCAAAACTATTTGAGGAAATATGATATATAGCATTTGAATTGTTTAGGGTTTGACGTTTGTAAAGTTGATTATTACAACACAGCACAATAACGTTAACAAACATGGTTCTTGTTTCCCCATTTCTATGGTAACGCGCAATGATTGTATAACATGAAACCATACACCATTGTTTTAAAGACAACTATGACATTTTACACTTGATCAACGTCATAGTGACGGATTGATAAAAAAAGGGAAGTGAAGATTTTAATTTATGCAAAGAATTACTCAGGCATATTATTTATAGCAACGCAACCAGTTGTTTTTCGGCTAAATCACGCCAAACCATTTGATGAAAGAAATCAACAGTGTAAGATTTGGATCCTTGCCGTCAGACGCCGGCGGGTAACTATATACATAAACAAATGTTTTATACATACACAAAGACGACAAGCTATTCACAAATACAATATTCATTCGATAATTAATTTAAAAAGTACCTACGTTGACATTGCTTGCATATGTGTAATAATAATTGTATTTAAACATGAACCAGACAGATAGATAGGCGAAACCGTTTTGGGTTGTTATTAAAATTTTGTTGAATTCCAGATCTTACGAACAAGTCAACGCTGAAGAATAAAACCTGGCATTAACCCGATGGTCGGGCATTTTGTTCTATGGTTCTAAGGTAACTCCTTCTTAGTTAACTTTTGAGAACGTCTTAGCGTGTTTGTCACACATATGTTTTACTTCCAGGTTTGATATATAATGTTCTAGTTCAAAATTTAATAGCTACTGGAATTTGTAGTTCCTAGCAGTATGTCTGTATAAATAATATAGTACAATAGTTTGGTGTGACTTTTTTCTATTTATTTGTTTAGTTTATGTTTAAAATGATATGCTAACAAACAACAAACAAGCAACAGACACCCCAGCAATATATTGTTTAGTCAACTGATTAAATCACCGCATGCCATTTACCAAAATTTATACAAATTAAATGTTTTATATACACGGCAATTTACGATTCTGTTTTAAAATAATTAGTGGCTGATATTTTTACATTGCATTTCAATGTAATAAAAACTCTATTAATATATTTTAATTATATTGATAAGAGAATAGTTAAATATATATATTTATTAATTTTATTGAAAACTTTAGTGTAGACAACGTTGATGCACTTGCAGACTTTAACTTTTACGCCACATAATCTCACTTAAGGTCATATAGGCTTCGGAATGGGCATTTTTCTGTCGGCAAATACATAGTATTATCATGATCCTGTGGTGCGGATGTTTAAATACTCAAAACGAGTTAAATACGCCGAAAGTAAACGGTGTCGTTGGTGTTTTTTCGACCCGAGGTGATTTCTAGATTTGTGCTGTTCCATTATACGAGTTGATGATCTTCTTTGTCTTTCTAAATAAAACAAAGCATGTCATCTTCTCTTTCGAGTCGGGACTCGACTAAATTATTTCATAGATTTTATGATGTTGTTGACTCATTTAAAATAGTGTTAACAACTATTGTCAAACAGCCATATATATGTCATATAATGTATCTAAAACGTAATTTGCACCAAATTTGATGAAATTTCAAACCATATATAAACTTTAAACCAGTTGTAAATAACCATACAAGTAAGATTGAAACATTTACCGTGTGTGCGAGTCGTTTGTTGACGTGGCCATGTCTTACATTAGAAATTGAATTTAACGATGTTTAATTGCCTCGGTTTGCTATTACCTTGCTGGAAAACATCTTAATCGCTTTGCATCACACATCTCCACTTTCTTAATTAACCTAAAGACGGTTATGAAAAATGTTAACACGTGCTGTTGTAAAGAGGTATGACCTTTGCATTAAGATGCAATGAAAATAACGGTCAATAATCAAGCTGTTTATTTTTATCGAAAATCTTTCATATGATTCCATTACGAACTAAAACATGTCATATGTTTTCATAACCAACTAAAAGCATGTCATGCGACATTAAAACGAACATTATCTTGCGACAATCTTTCAACGTCATTAATTTACCATATCTACACTCTTTTTTCTTGATTCAGAATTTTTTTTCATTTACTATCTGCAATTATGTGTCGATCTTCTATTAGAAATAATACTTCTCTCTCTTGTAAATACCATCTAGACAATATTTTTTTATTACGTCACAACTTTCTTTTAACAACGTCATAACGTATCTAAAAATCGTCAGCGTTAGGATTTTTTTATTCGAATGGACCGGGTTTCTTTTCATTGCTTGCATTTGAGAAACCCATAAAGAATTGCGAGGTAAGAGCTCTGTAAACAGGTTAAAGCGCTCCAGTCGGTCCCTTATGCAGACTTCCCAGGCGGAGACTGATGAGTTTGCTATTTTTGTTTAATGACACATCATAGACGTGTTCTTTCCTTTAAATTAGGCTTGGATGTCAATACATTTGTTCTGTGTTTTTTTTCAAATTCTGGTATATGTTTGTTTGTTTTTGAAATACATCGCAGCGACCAAGTGTGGTCATTATAGCAACGTCCAGCTATTTGGTGGAGGATGACCCCAGACTTATGTCTGGGTAGAACCACCGGCGCACCGCAAGTCAGCTGAAAGACCTTGCCAAATTACGTCCCGATCGGGACACGAACACAGGCGATGAGAGGCCTAGCAGTCAGGGGAGTTATAAATCGGCGACTTTACCACTAGGCCACGGGCGCCGTACTCTGGTATATGTTGCAATGCTTATAGGACTTTGTCATATTTCGTTACTGACAACATATTAGCTGCTAAAATAGTGGGGACACTTGCGGAATGATGTCCAATCGTTCATTAGCTATGCTGATAAATAATGTTGTAAGTTATCTTAATGCGATGAATAGTTTAATAAAGCATATACAGTGCACTGCCTTCACTGTGTGTAACATGCGTGAACATCTAGCACGATACAAGACCCATTCATATTTGACCGTTAGCCAATATTAAAATTGCATTACTGCATATGCTCAAATTTACAATTTGTTTGCACAAACACGTTCGTTTTAACATGTTTCTAATTCACAGCTCTCGTATACAATTTGGAAATTATAAATCTCAAGTCACAATTTTCAAGTCACAAATTTTATGTTCTCTGACAATTTACAAGTTACAAATCTCAAGGTCACAATTCTCAAGTCACAAATTTCTAATGTACAAGTTAAGGATTGACAACATTAAGACGCTATGTGGTGGTACCAAATTAATATAAACACATGGGTTCGACCCCGCCCTCTGTAAGGGTTTTTTTCCAGTTTTTTTAGTGGCGACAGAAGGGGTTCTCCAAAAATAATGATGGTTAAAAGCTTTCTGCCCAAGTAGACCAGGTGGAAGAGCACCTGATTACGGAGATCTTGGGTTCGAACTCAATATATACTGTGTACCGGTAACGGAATACGGCCCATACATCAGCCACACTAACCGTTGCTTAACCGCGCAATTTTGGATGATACTTAAACCGCGTCGCTAAAATAAACCATCATTTAGGCTGGTTTGAAGTGCTTATTTATGTGTGCTACTGTGATCGTTACACCTTGATGTCAGTTCGTTCCAGGTTCTGGAAAAAGGGATATATCGTTAGCAAACAAAAACAATTTAAAAATCACAAAGCGATCCACTGTAAGCCGTCATTTGATAAAATACTTTCTATATATCATTATTGTAAAAGAAATCTAAAACAAAAAATGTCGTTGTAAACAGATATATGCCCACGAAGTCATGTCAAGTGAAGCGAATCTTGTTATTGTCATGGAGGTATTTTAGTTATTAAATAGACAAAAGCATTAGATTTATGTATATAACCATATTGAATTCTTTTACCTTCTATCATTTGTTTTCAATAGGCAAATGAAAATGGGTCACATCGTCTGAATATGCTGGTACTTGCGCGCTACGTATGCTAACTCGGATCACTTCGGTTAAATTAGGATATATGCAGTTAAATGAAAGCGGGTGGGACCATAGAGGTTGAAAGGGGGGGGGGGGAGTGGGGCAGGGGGGGGGGGGTGTTGAAGGAGTTGTCAGACCTGGGAGATAAAAATATACGGACAACATTTAAACCGCTTCATACAGTTTGAAAAAGGTAGAAACGGATAAACATGGACCGACTTTTAATGGTTCATGTATACAGTACATGTCACGAATAATTATAAAAACATGTATCACGCATTTTTCTTAATGTGCCACATTCAATAACTTATATACATACATATATATATATATATATATATATATATATATATATATATATATATATATATATATATATATATATATATATATATATATATATATATATATATATATACATGCACACAGTACATTCTATTTATAGATGGACATTCCCGTGTAAGAAGCGCCCCCTTGCGTCCTTATGTTGAACTGGTGTTATGCAGTGTCCATTTGACAGTAGAGATTTGCGCCTCTAGACTTGGAAGAAAGCCATTTTAAGATAATAAAAAATCGCGTTAAATTCTTCCGCTCCCATCCTTCTAGTTTACCTAAGACACCTTTTTATCACTTAAGAATATATGACAAAGTCCTATGAGTATTGCAACATATACCAAACTCCCAAAAGGCACAGAACAAAGGTATTTCACATGCAAGCCAAGCGAAAAGTATGAACAAATTTGTGATGAGTTATTTAAGGAAAAGAGCAAACCCGACAGTTACCGCCTTGGAATGGTCAGTCGGCAATACGGACCGACTGGGGTGCTTAGACCGGTTTAACAGAGCTCTAACCTCGCACTTCCTGACGAGTTTCTCAAATGCAAGTAACGAAAAGAAAAACGATCTATTTGAAAACAAAATGTCCATGCGCTGATATTTTCTATACGTTATGACGAAAGTAGTGACGTCATCGAAAAATAATGTCCACATAATGTTCAGAAAAGGAATAGGGTATTATTTTGATTTGAAAAACAACACAAAAATGGTTGACCACAAATAAAATTAACTTTCTGAATCATGAACAAACATGACCAGAGACGAATAAATGATTGTAGCATCCTGTTCATGTGAAGATGGAATTTAAGAACCAAAGTTCAGTGTCCATCGAAGGAAATACACGTAACAATCCTTATAGGATGAATTAAATGACAACATAGATTACATGCACGGGGAGATTTTTTACGACCGCCACACTGCACAAGTAACATTGTTGTGATCATGAATAAGAATATATGACAAAGTCCTACATCTAAAACATCTAAAACAGTCGTTCTAGAATATTCATGATATATTTGTACTTGTACCTGCAGACAAAGCTTCAAACAACATAATGTTTGTCCGACAACTATATTACAAAAATGTACTAAGTGCTGAGTTATTCTCCACCAGTTCTTAAACTAGCACCAACCTTGACTTTCAGACAGTCATTGACAAACATAAACCGATATTGCATAATTTCAATATCAAAAACAGAATCAAAGCAAAAATAAAGTTCCTTCATTGTACTGGATTACTAAGCGTCACAAAACACAATACATGTCACGATTCATAGCTAATGCCAGCTCTAGCATCACCACTCACATATCTAAACTACTTGCGTCTTGCCTTACAGCCGTTCGTAATCACGTTGTTAAATATTGTGAAAAGGTGTATGAAAATTCATGAATTAAGATTGTTTGGTCTATAAAGAAATTTTTCAGAAGTTTTAGACAAGTTTCGTTCTTTAAACTTCCATTGCTCTGCAGTTAATACCTACGATTTCTCTACACTGTACACTACTTAAACTCATGATTTAATTAAGACCAAATTGATTGCTCTTATTGAGAAAACATTTGTTTGAAAACAACGTTTATATATTGCATGTCATGAAAATGATGCATTTTTACCAACACTTTCTTAGAAAAGTTTACTATGTGGACTTGCACGGATGTTTATGAAGCTCTTTGTTTCCTGTCAGATAACATTTGCAAAAAGTGACACTTTATTTAGACAAGTATTTGGTATTCCTATGGGAACCAAGCGTGCACCATTAATTGCAGATTTGTTTTTATACTGCTTTGAACGTGATTTGATGTTAACTTTATCCCCTTCTAACCAAAACCACATGATAGAGGCTTTCAATTTAACATCACGCTATTTTGACAATATTCTAGCTATATTTCTTTCTTTTCTCAAATGATCCACCTGATTTACCCTTCAGAACTTACCCTTAATAAAGCAAATAACTGTTAAATTTAAATGCAGCATTTCTAGACATTGAGATTGCTATTTCCAATGACAACATCTCTACTAAGATCTATGACAAGAGAAATGATTCCAACTTTAGTATTGTGAATTATCCATACCTTGACGGTGATTCACCTCGTGCTACCTCCTATGGTATTTACATATCGCAACTTACAAAGTTTGCACGAGTTTGTACTAAAGTAGAATATTTCAATGCTAGAAACCTGTTTATTTCTTCTAAACAGTTACAGCAAGGCTTTCGTTTCTCAAATTAGGAAAGGCGTAATCAAAATTCTTTCACCGCAATGATATTATTGCTTCTAAGTATAATAACAGTATGAAAACACTTATGCAAAAAGGCATAAGCCATCCTGCATTTTATGGAAATGTTTTATACAAGTTAAAAAAATCAAGGGTCTCAATAATTTTTCTGACCGCTTTACAAAACTTATCAGATTTTTCTCTGCTGAAGGTTAGAACCCGGAAATCTTTCGGTGTACTGCATTGCTTGCAATTGACCCCTTTACAGTCAAGAACTTGCATTGCTTTTAAATTACACGATGACCGGATAGGTCTTTGAGACTCTATGAAAACAGTGACTTAAAGCCATAATTGGACGGTCACGGATTTCTTGTCTCTTCTTCTCTCCAGACGTTCCCTATATAGGGGGGACAACTTAAGCAGTCTCTATACCCTTTACGTGAGATTGCACAGTAGTTATAATATCAGGAATTTGTGTACCTTTATTACATAATATGCCAACGGATGCGGATAAATCCTCGGCTTTTTATATGTTATTTTAACTCTTAACAATACTACATTTTATTTTGTTGGTGGGTTGTTTTCTGAAATTTGATTATTTCTTTCTTATTTTTTACATTTCACTTTTGACACTTTTGGCATATGACGTCATGACAGTGTATGACATCATTAAATTGATCTTATTATATATCAGCGCTTGGGCTGTTTTATTAGTTCTTATTATATATCAGCGTTTGGGCTGTTTTATTTCAAACTACTCTCTCATTTGGAATTTTACGTTGCCGAGACTTTTATCTACTGTACATATGTTGATAACTCCCGATGCAGGTGCTTACTGTTAGTTGTTTCACTTTGACGGGATATTTTTATTTACACTGTTTGCTTGATAGAAAACCTTCTGGAAGTCCGATGTTGGAGCGCTCCACAAACCAGGTTTAAGCACCCCAGTATGCCCTTTTGCCGACTGACCGTTCCAAGTCGTAAAAAATCTCCCCGTGCATTTGATCTATGTTGTCTTTTAATTCATCCTATCAGGATTGTTACGTATATTTTCTTATGACATACCTTGGACTTAGGTTTATTTTACTTGAAATAAAACAACCATGAACAGACTTCTACAACCAAACATTAATATTTCACCTTCACCTTTAAAATTGCATAATGTGTCTACTGTGCATTTGTCAAATGGTGCTGATGATATTTTTTTTCTAGAAGAATCACTGTCAATATTTCACCAATTAAATTACACCTGTCTTCCGGGGTTTATAATTCTAATTCGAGTAATTTATTTCTTTGGCAGTCATGTCTTTTACGTAACGGTTCTAGTAATAATTCTTATAATAAGAATTCCCCCGCACAAATGCAGAGTAGACATAATATTTACTTTAATATCTGCAAGTGTAATTATAAAAAATGTAGTACATGTAGATTCCTTAACGGTAACTCCACTGTCAAGTCTACTGTAAATGACCGTACATTTATCATTTCCTTACCTTGAGATGATGATTGACAAAGTAACAACATAATTTATATAATACCATGAAACCATCCTAACTGTTAACTGCAGTACGTTGGACAAACGGGACGGGCGCTTAAATATAGATTTCGAGAACATTCATACAAAATCCGTAACGCTCGTCGTTTTAAGAACTACCTTTATAATCACTTTCTAACTACTGGACATTCTTTAAAATATGTGAATATACAACCTTTGAAAAAAATGTGTTCAATGAGAATGTTTCTAAAGGATTAAAATGACAAGCCAGATACAGTGCCGAACTTGATTGGATTAAAAAACTTCAGACTCCATTTCCACTCGGTCTTAACGACAATATTCATCAGGATGGCAATATTTCTAAAAATCCGAAAATTGACATCTTTAGTATTTTTTACGCAAATGCCGATCTCATGGAGTTAGAAAAATCATAATCTTAAACGTAGATTTATTTTTAGAATGTTAGAATGTTATTTAGATTATCTTAACACACTTTATATTCGATCTGGTATTCACGCCTTACTTTGTGCAGTTACAAATCTACCTTTGAAATCATGAGTTATTTTGGACAATGAGGCAGATAAAATATATTTACGTACTCATCCTTTATATGAGGATATTTTTATATTTTAATATCTGTGAAAATTTTGATAGGACCTTTTTTATTTAGCTATTCTAGATTAGTAACTTGTAAATTAGATTATAGAAATGTAAAATGTATTCGTGATTTTCGCCGCGATTTTTAGTTGTAAATTGTATATGCGGGAAATATAAAAATATTCATATGTAATGTTGAAATGGGAACATTTTCATGTGATATATAAAAGTTATGATGTAATTAGATAGCGGTATTTAGCATTGGCGGTTTTTCAATTAACAAATGGACATTTGAAGTGACAAATCTGTGTATTGTAAGTTAGAAATAGTAATTAGAATATTGGCGGATATCCCCTTCCATTGCCTTTAGTTGGCCGTTGTAGCACAGAACTTCTTGTACTTCTTGAAGCATAAAAAATGTAATGCTTGGGAGAGCATAATTTTAGCAAATAACTCGGATCTAGCGGAGTAGCAGTTCTAACTAAATAGAGCTGAGCTAAAGAGAGCTTCGATAAAAAGATATTGCTTAAATAAAAAGGCATGAATTAAAGATGAGTTATATAAAATTTATACAATGTATTTCTAGAGAGAAAGGTCGATAACATACAAATGAACTTTAATAATAAGTAAAAGGCAAATACCATAGGGATGAATTATGTTTGAATAAATATAGAGAATAAAAGTACTTTATATGAAAGTATGGTAATAATTGTAAAGTATTGATTTTTCTGTATTACCTTTTTCTTTGTTATTTATACATATACCATACATCTAAATACTTAACAAGCTGACAGGTTAAACAGGCGCGAATGCTGTTAACAAAGCAACAGATTTTAAGCTAATAATGGTGCGTGTTTTTTAATATTGCGTTTAAAAGATTATGAATATCAGCTGCCAATTATATTTACATTCGTACTGGTACAGCTCCCAATGTCGGTCACCCGAATGGCATGATCGTCAAAGCATGCAGTGTCTCGTCTTTGTAAATGCCATATACTGGGTTCAACTTAAAAACTTGTAAGCATAGATAGAAATACATTGTTATTGCAGAATCTTCGCGAGGCTTTACAATTATTGAATACATGGTTGCATACAATTTGTCTAAGTCATCACGATTTGCTCTGGTTAAGGATAGTCACAAAGGTACCGGCAGTGCACATTAAAACCGCTTCAGATTTTGTCGTTAAATACGTAGTTCATTTCCGTGTAACACACCAGACCCAATTTCTAAAACGTTTTGTCGGACGTTGTTGTCCCTGATCCGTACCAACCGACCAAGTCCCAGTTAAGATCAACAGGCATCGGGTAAGCTTGTTTTAAGACATTCAACCGACACTTCTATTTTCAGAGAAAACATTGTATTATTTTAAAAAACTGATTGCATGGATGGAGCCGCTATATACATCAAGAATGCTTTTACAGGTTCAATTATTACAATGGTTAGGTGACAGTTTAGTGGAGCGATGCATCTTGACAGTGGAGTTCTGAAACTCATCTAGAGTTACTCATTGTTCTTTACTTACTAATATAATGTAAGACTTTGTTACTATATATATATCGATTGTAATGGTGTTATTTGTATAAAGGGTATTCAAAAACGATTTGAAATATTTACAGTTAATTAATTATGACTAATTTGCTTAACCAACCTGTTGTGAATATACTAACATATAGATTTCAGACACGTAGACAACTATTATGCCGTCACATATATCAATATAAGTTCTAGATATCTTTTACGTATGCATCAGTATTGCAATGTTTATAAGCTAGACATTAAGCAGAGTATTCTGACGCTGAAAAAATAAATGATTTACTTCTTGTGGTCTAACATTCAGTGTAGCAGTGTCGGCCTATGGTTGCAGTGATCAACCGATTCTTGTCTCATGTTCTTAAGTGATACTCACGAAGAATATGAGAACATAAATATTGTTAATCTAAGCCGAGTCATAGCAACAATATCATAGTAGAATGCAGCTCAATATCCAAGGATATCCAATCCTTACGCTACATGTACTTAACACAACTGGCTTCAAATTTCAGCTTAAGCTTCCGACGGACAAACATCAGGCTTTGCCTCAGTCGGATATGCTGTGTTGTATATTCAACTAAACGAACTTTGAAACTTTTAAAATTTATTCAAAGTTTACAAAAAGTCAATTGGTAAACAGAATTCATCTGGTATTCATGCATTTAAAATTATACAGTTATAATAATATTTGTAGCCGGAATTTTTGGAAGATTGCCACTGGCCAGATTCTAAGAAATAAGCAACATGCATTAATGTCTCTGCACTCTTCTGCTCAGTGATTAAGACTATCATATATAAAGTTAGGGGTTGTAAATTTGAGCTTGATCAACGTGCACTTAGCTTACAAAGGTGAACAGAGAACCCACAAAAGAGTATTGCAAGATCACCATGCATTTTGTGACATTTCGCAATTGTTTATCAATATCTGTACACTGTAGTTGAAACCACGCAATCAAGTAAGAACACAAATGGCCGCTGATAGCTGTGAGATAAGTGTTGTTTGCGAGACAAGACATATTTACGGATATTTTTAAATATTTAATTAAAATATATAATAAATTTAATTAATTTATGCCAGTATTAATCAAAGCTTACTTTTTTTTTCGAGGGATCGTATCGTTTCTTTATTCATTTAATTTAAACAATTAAATAACTAGAGGAGCCATATTTGTGATCTATAATGTAATCGTAAAAGTTGCCTTAATAAAAGTATTTCATTTTTAAATATCGGTTTGCAAATAAGTACATATATGCTTTGGCAAAGGTACAATATATGGAACCCAAATTTTAATTAATGTTATATTGGTAATTAAACATTGTTGTTGTTTCTTGTCAAGATATTTACATGTAATTTAAAGTTTTAACGTTGTTTTCTACTCTGGGTCCATAAAATGATTGATACGTTCCATGGTAAGTACGTGGTAAAAGTGAGATGTAGTAGAAAAACAACAACAACGGAGAGTAATTTATGATTAGCTGTTAATGCTATGGGCGTCAATGCATTTAACTGTCTTTGCTGTCAACCTGACGGTGTCGACCAATTATTAAATATATCATTATGTATTTATAACCGATCAATGCGATGTATTTACGGTATGGCAATGTACGTCGTCATATGTAATTAAAGGCTGATAAAGGTGGTGTGAAGTACTTGTGTATTTTGACAAACAAAATTGCATGCCAATGTTTAGTGTAGATCAATGCAGCTAACTAAAGACCGCGAATTAATTGATATTAAAGTTAGAACTGTTAGAAATAAAATAAATAATAATTTCCCGCCTTACAACTGTGAGTAAATAGGCTATAACTCTGTGTTGTTCCAACAGGAGTAAACGCCCTTACATTGACACTATGTACACGCTACCTTCCCAACACTTTTATACTTTTTAGTCTATAATTGTTTCCATTTAGAAGTTTACAATCTGCTGTGACCTGTTAAATTGCAATCTCTTTACAAATACGGAGGATTTGAGATCGTTGAAGTCATTTTGTTAAGGACACATGTCAAGCTCATAGAACAGACACTGAAGTTTCTGTGGTTATACAAACTTCGAGCTTGCGACCATTGCGACTCAATTATCGACATTTAATTAAAGTTTTATTTTTATAATCACTAAGAAAAAAACTGGTCTTAAGCTTTATGTTAAATATAGGAAACATGTAAAATGTAAACAATATCATCAAATTGCTGCCAATCCAGACTTCTAGTCATAAGTCCACAGTCAAGTCTCAAACATAGTATAGACGCTTCAGGAACAAATATAAATAACACATAAACTATGCTGTAAAATTTCTCACGTTTATAACACTGATGTTCTAACATAGGTTCAATCAAAGCGCAAACTGTCTTTAAGAATATTTTGCGTCACAGGTTAAATCCTTGACATTTAGCCAAATCAAAAACGGCGGAATTGTGTTTAGTTAACAAGATGCAAATGTGTTGCGTGATAATAAATGAAGAGATAGAGTTTTAACGAACTGCGGTTTAAAGGCACGAGCGGCTGACTTTAATAAGAAGATCAATATTGTTTGTCCATGTCTTATACAACGGCGTTGAAGACATGTTAAAAAAAAGAAAACAATTACTACCTTAACACGTTATTCCTCTTTTTCTTTGTTGATTAAGGATGCACAATTATCAAAGGACCCACTTATAGAATTCGGTTCTTCCCGACCATTTAACGATTCCCTGTTGTACAGCATGGTTCAAAGTTGTATGTGCATTGGAAACATTTTTTTGTCTGTCTATTGTCATTTATGTCCTAAAAAGTATCACAATGACAGTGAAACGTTTCTCCGCCTGACGAACCCGCGTTGTATATATGCTAATCGCATTGCTAGGCATTGTAACAGAAACAAGATATTAATGTTTTATTCATTAAATATTGATCACGAAACATGCAGAAATAGGTTTTTTTTCCACGTTTTCGTATCATACCTCTTTACTTGCTACGAAATAATCCACAAAGACTTTGGCAAATAGTGTAGATTTAGATCAGATATGCTCACTCTGACTTGTTTGATCAGGATCTTCACCTTTTGAAGCAAAGCCTTTGGCAAAAAAGTTTTGTTACCTTTGCAAGTAATTGTATAACATATTGAAATAAAAGTCTGTAGCATAGACAGGGCTCCTTCCAGAAATGATCTCATCTGAGACCCTAGGGAAAGCTGACAACTGCCATACCATGAGTTGTTGTGGATTGAACACAGCTGGATAAAACAGATATCAACAGCTTATTCACTAAATAACAAAACCGAAATATGTTCTGTCATATCCACTCTTTTGGGAATTTATCTTATTTTCTTTCATTCTTACATGTTTTTCTTTAAGCTGATTTATTGTCGGTTTATGAATCTATCATGGCTGTAAAAGACATCGCAATATGAACCCAAATACAAGTTTAAATTTTTTTCCTTCAAAACTGAATTACATCAAAGGAAATGAAAGAACAAGAACGGTAGATAATACTATCGATTGCAAGTTTGATCCTAAGAGGAATGTGAGGGTACTTTTTATTTTGTTGTAACAAAAATAATATTTGTTAGAAAAAAACATTTTGAACTATTTGATTTGTGAAACGTTACTTTATACTAGTTTACTTTTAAATATATAACATTGGCTGCATAACAACGACTATTGGGATTTTTTCTTTTGACCGCCTTATTTCTTTCTCTATAAAACCAGAACTAAAACAATAAAAACCTTTGTTTTCATGCTTAGTTTTAACAGCTACATATACATTAATGGATCATCCAATACAACTATTAAAATGATGAACAATTGGTTCCAAATGTCTATATGTTTTATATTTTGATTATTTCTTTATCTGCCGTCTGTGATATTGACGATTATGACTTAGCCGTGATTGTGGTCTAGCACATGTGTGATTTTCAATGTTTTTTTTCAGTTCGACATATTGTTGAGTCGCTGGTCTTGTTAAAATGACGGATAACCAGGAATGGGTGGCCGAATCACCGCGCAAGACTACATATTTGCAGGCAAGTAAATCTTTATATCGAATTACACCATGACATTTTTCTGAAAACTGACATCATTTGCAATCTGTCTGTAATCGTACACATATCATGAAATGCCTTTTTAACAGCAGACAATTAATGACCTGACCGAAGTGAAATCGGTAGAAAGCCGACTGCTGGTCGGGGCGCCCCACCGGAATTTCAGTCCGTCGTAGTAATGTCATTTACATGGAGGTGGTGTAGCTCAATTGCAAGTTATCAGGGAATATATCTAGTTGAACGACTGGTCGGCTCCGTGCAAGGTTAATGGGACTGGACGTGGTATCGTTCACGGTGTTCACGGCATTCAATACACAGTAAATGCAGCACTATATCTGCTTTAATTGGACACTGTCTCTAGGTAACTCATATACTGTTGGTGGGACGATAAACCCAACGGACAACAATTAAGCGAATATAATAGTGACAATCAGACTGCAGTTTAATACGTCTGTCAAATATCTACCTCAATTATTTAGATTGAGTTTAGGCTATTTCACTAAACTTAAAGGCTTCAAATTTACGGGCCATATGCGCCACGCGAATATTGCCATTACCCCATTATGACAACGGCGATGTTTGATAAGCTAAAAGAAAGGGTTGAAGTTGTTTTCAATAACACTATCAACTGAACACATTGTTCTAGACCTTTCAGTTGCCAAATAGATATGATCAACTATAAAATTCAATCTTAGCAATACAGAAACAGCAAGTTTATTAGTCTTAACATTATGTATTGTCAGTACTTGAACAGACTATTGTTACAACATAGTATTAACAACGTAGTATTTGAAAGTGTTTGAGAGTGTTGATACTTTTAGTAAATTTAGTCTAATCGATTAGCTCTTGTATATCTTAAAATCTGTTGAAAAGGACGAAGACAACGTGAATACTTTATCCATTTAATAAAGTCATAACAAAGATGAACACTATGTACCATACTGAATGAATTACCACCATTCTGCCTTACTTGTAAAATCTACTACAAAATGCCACTGCAGCCATTTAATAACTTTCCTTATTCAACTTGTATCTGTAGGTGACACACCGGAAGTTAAGTCGGGCGGGACAGGATTCTTTCGACGCAGATGAGTTGGCGGCGGAGTACTACAACTTTCAGGAGCGCCGTGGTTCTAGCCAGTCCATTTCCCGATACAACTCCTGTCCTCAGCTCGTCGAGATGGAGGAATCTGCTCAAGAACCATATGAAAAGACTGTAGATGACATTAACACCAACACATGTGCCCTAAACAGAGAACTCAAATGCGTCGTGGCGCAGCCTCCCACCAACGTTGCTCTCAGACGGACGTATCTCGACAACGGACAAATATCGGACACCCCTACTCCTCCGTCCACGCCCAAAAGTAGGCGGAGCTATATGTCGTCACGAGATTCATTACTTTCCTCCCCCGAAAAGACTTTCGTGGCTGGTTCTCCATTTGCGTCACCTCGATTGCTGCTTAGGAAACAGATGGTCCATAGTTTTCTAAGCACTGGCTCATCAGAAAGCTTGACTGACCCGAAGTCACCGCTGGAACCGTCGAAAAAGCCGCCACTAAGCGTAGAAAATGTGCATAAGTTTGAAGAACTTAAATCGACCGAGGATAAAGGTCACGTGACAGGGGGCGAGGCGGAGACTGGATATCTTCCCAATAAGGCGCAAAAACATGGCAGCGCCGACCACGGTGATACAGAAACGGTCAACAAGTGCGAGTCGTGGTTAAAGACATTACATATTGTACAAAATGACAGAATCAAATCTAGAAGTCATATACAGTTACCGCCTATTTAAAGTAATATACTGGACGAGGGAGACAATGGATCCAAGTGTACAACATGTTTACTTTATATAGTTTGGCGTTTGTTATTGCAAATGGCAAAGTGTTTGTTTTCTAACCGAAAATATATATACAATCTCAAACCAATTTACTACCGGCCATGTCCTGAAAGACCTTTCATTGTTATGGTCACCTCTCGAAAAAATCAGCATTCGTATTGGTCCGTGACTCTTATTTGCTTTGAAACAGCAACACTAAAAAGTCTATAGCAAATGGGCAAGTCTAGACCACTAACTTACGATTTTAACATATGCTTTTGTGGCTGCTATGATGAATCTAAATTAAGCAGAACAATTGCCAACGGGTTAAAAACATGAAAAGAATTTGTATTTGGTCTGTAATATCTACCACTTTTGTTTATGTAATATTTTGATAATGATATATTTGTAAAGAAACACGTGTGGTTTTCAATGAGCACCTTTAAACTTCCATCTGTTTATTTGTAACTTCCAATACGATATTCGGGTATAATCAACTTTTACGTCTTTTACGTTTCATATTTGTAGGAAGAGTTAATATTGCCAGTCGTTGTTATTTAATGTGTCCATGTCAACGGCATGTCTTCAAGGTCATATATGTTGTTAATGGGACATTAATTCCTGGATTCAATTTCTTTCTCGTGCAGTACACCTCTTCACAACTTGATCATGTGCTGGTGTGAATATTATTATTGTAGCTATGTGTTTAAGCTTTAAAAGTGGTTCTAGTAAATAAAAAACGTTTACCTAATAATGCATTTATGTGGTCAAGTAATGACAGAGAAACTTACAGTTGCAGATATTTCAGCTACTTACATGGTGTTATGTGATTAACAAAAAGAAAGTAAAGTTTAAAATGTTTTCGATGTATTTTAAGAACAGATAAATAAAGAAATGGTTTGGAAAATGTTAATTCATGAAAACACATTTATTATTTTTGTACGTTATTGGTTTATTTTTTTTCGATGTAGCTTTCGTTACACATTTATGTTGAAGCCCATGAATACCGTCTTTGACTTTGAATAATTGAAATTTCAAAACACCATGTGTCTCTCCTTATATAATTTAAGAGGTGAAACTTTTCTCACTTGTTCAAGAATGCTCTCTCATAACTAACATAAACACAAGATTAACGTAATTGTCATATTTTCACATGATAACCGATTGTTTTAAATCGAATATAGATTGAGGTATAAATCTTGTTTATAGATTGAGGTATAAATCTTGTTTAACCATGTCTTCGCAGCAATTATTACAAGAGTTTATTGACTGTTATGAAAGTGTAAACCATGATTACCTTCTTAATACTGGAACACTTGTGTCATGATAGTAAGGCTATGTTGTCGACAATTCTCCACAAAATCTACTTTGAGAGTTGAAAATAATTCCTCTACGGAATAATCCTGGCACCTGCAGTCGTTCATTGGTTCAAATTGTCTGACTTCAAGATGCATGCCCAGGAAATTAGTTTTAACAACATTTTTTTCAAAATATATTTGTAACTTTTGAGCTTTCTCGCAATTTTGTTGGTCTTATACAATATCAGATAACTTTGCACGATAAAGCTTTAGAAAAAGGATAGATTTTTGTGTGCCTAAATCCTAATTTTACTCTATTTTGTCAGTGCTCTTAAAATACGTCTGGATTAGAGCCACTTAATGACACGAGTTTACCTCAGCATTATGGGATATACTGCAATTCTTTACGTGGTTAAGCCACCTTATCTGGACACATGACAACCATGTCTATGTAATAATATCGATTCTTATTATACTAATTTTAATAAAACTATTCTATTAAAATAATTAATTTAGTTTTGCAGTACACATATATTAAATTTCAAAGTAAAATGCGCATGCCATATGAACTATTTACAAATATATATAATTGTATCCATACAAAACGATTGGAGTTGTTTAATTTCTTAATCCCACATGTGTAACTTACTACTTCGTTGGAAGTTGAGTAAGTTGTATCCGAGACCCATGTTCGACTGTATGATATTGACGTTGTGAAACGTAGAGGCAATGCAACAATGTCCCTTAAGATAAAAGTACTAAAGTTGAAACAAAAACGATACTGAATACCATTATGTGTCTCTAGAAGAAGCATCAAGGGTTTATTGTACAGTTACTAGTTCACGGCTTTAAACTACCGTCACGTCAGTACTGTACTTGCAAATTAAAATATGATACACAGGCATCGTTTTATAAAGCACACATATCTACAGAGGCAGAAACCATACAATATTTTGTTTTCCGGGAAAAGTTTTGTATGTTGAAACTTTGTATCATAAACGAGTATGTCGGCTGTGCTTTTGAATATGGGTCAACCAAGCAGACAAACCTACATGTACATGCTTGCATATGAACTAAATGGTTATGAAAATCGTTTAACTACCACCAGTTTTATATTTAATCCCATGTATGTTATCAGACCACTATTTTCTGATCATGTCATAAATATAACATAGTTGTCGGAACAGCAATCGTACTGGCTATTCTCAGTATATGACCAAATGCAGTCGTTTTGCAGTAGTGGTAGCAGGCGAAATGAAAATGTCACAGACATTATACATATTCGTCAGATGTGTGTGATGTATCCGCGTCGCTTTTGGGGACACATTAACACGAATCTATCACACATGTGACACAGTCGTTTGTATGACAAATATAGTTAAACATAGCTGTGTTTGCCAAAACTTCATCGCTTGATTGTAGCAAATTATTCAAGAAAATTTAAATTCTATTAAACTCCGAAATTCACATCATGGAATTAAAGGACTAATTGTTGTATCAGTTATTGAAATTGGCTCTCATTAGAGATGAGGAGAAACTACAAATATGTTATATGGCAACGTTAGGGTTCAAAAGCATTAGTTCGAAAAGAACAAACTTAAAACTACAGAGAGGCTTTAGAGTTGGATTTATTACAATTATTTACATTTTATAATGCAACCAGGGTTTATTACACAGGGATAGTAGCACTGTATATGCTGATTTAACACTATGATAACGAGCTTACCCAAACTCAAGTTCTGTTTTCATGGAGACCGATCGAAAGATCGTATTATTATTCCAATGCGTGAGAACTAATTTGAAACCGTGCTCCCAACAAATCCCTTTGTGTCCATTTAATGAGTGGCCAAACAACGTTTTAATGTTTTTCATTAGCCAGACGATTTTGCCAATAATTATTTGTTGTTTGGCATGCGATAAGGCGTCAGCGACAAAATTTCGGACATTAATGTCATTTCACCACATTAGATTACGAAGTTCAAGACTTTAACATCAAAAACGATCAACGGGAAATGGTAATTAAATGATGCGATACTCAATATTTTAATAAATTATTTCAGGTTGGGGTTAGGTTGAAAATATGAGATATGTATTTAGCGCAACGTGGATGGAGCTTTCACAAATTCACAACGGTGGCTAAAGTTACAATTGTTGTTTTTTTCTTGAATTTTATTACACATGCATACATATATATTAAGAATCGTATACTTTATTTTATATGGTTGTCTGTTTTGAGGTTAAACTGCAAAACAACAAAAAACAAAACAAAACAATAACAAAAACAACAACACAAACAACAACATCAACAAAACAACAACAACAACAAACAAACAAACGGCACTTACAATGAACGGGTCCTTAAAACTGATGTAAACAATTGTGTACTTACGTAAATAGAAGGTATGTAATGTTAATATTCGAATCTAACGATGATGGGCAGTCGGGCTGTACCGTTTGCAAGCTAAAATAAAATTAATGCTTTGTATCTACAATTTTTGAATGGAAGTATTTTCTATGACCCTAATTACCGATAGTGTTACTGTAACGCAGGTGTATCAACTGCTACATTCCTAAAAACAATCATCATTCATCCTGGTACTAGTCAAAAGGTGTTTTGCGTGGGCAGTGGGCCACATGTCCATGCTATGTTAAGAGATCTTTCACTTTTATACCTATATGATATACCCCTTTAGATCTTTATATTCTAGAAATAACGTGAGCAAAGTAATTTAGTTGTTCGTATTCATTTGAATTACACGCTTTGCGCATATGCAATGTCAGACATGGTCCGATAGATCGTTAAGGCTTCGATGAAATTAAGCTTAAAAATACCAGAGATCACATCTAGTCAGGTGCGATAACATAGTAACTAAATAATTGATTTTCGAAATTATTTTTGTTGAAATTATAAATACAATGCACATAAAACCTATTTAGTCGATGGTCTATTTATGCACACGTGTTCTCTAATTGCACATTGATAATGTTAACTGCAAACGATGGGAAATACAAATTTACAATTGATTATGACACTTGTCAGTCTGAATTGTCGGCCCTATTTATTTATGAAAACGGAATCTTCCGAAACACTTCTAACACTAGGACACAAACTTTTACAGAACACTTCGAACATGACATCCCCCATTACTTCTTTGCAGGAGTTATGTGACACACACATGGGTAACCCCGTTTAACATAAATGGGTAACCCTGTATAGCACATATGGGTAACCCTGTATAACACACATGGATAACTCTGTATAACACACATGGGTAACCCTGTATAACAACTAATGGGTAACCCTTATAACAAACATGGATAACCACATATAACACACATGGATAACCCTGTGTAACACAAAAATGGGTAACCCTTATAACACACATGGGTAACTACGTATAACACACACATGAATAACCCTGTATAACACACAAATGGGTAACCCTTATAACACACATGGGTAACCCTGTATAACACACAAATGGGTAACCCTTATAACACACATGGGTAACCCTGTATAACACACAAATGGGTAACCCTTATAACACACATGGATAACCCCGTATAACACACATATGGTTAACCCTAAATAAACAAATTTCCGAGCGTATAATCGTTTAACGTTGTAAAAACTCTTACCCTTATACTCAAATTTAACAACAAGCTTTGGTTGTGGTTTGTTTTCATAAGCTTATTCACCATAAATAAACCATTATTTTCGTCGATCTGTCAAGTCATGTTATATGTTAAGTAGTTTGAATACGTTTCTAGCGTGGGGCACAAAAAGCTGACTAAACAATCATACATTTAAATGTAAATTTTTATCATGCGGCATACGAATGAGGTGCGTTAATTTGAAAAAGACACAACATTTCAACACTATGAAGTTGCAGTTGATGGATTGATGTAGGTAAGAAAGCGTTTATTTAGAACATACCATAAAATATACATAAGAGTACAATTAATTCTTGCAGTGTGTCTGCTCTCTTTTAAACTAGCAAACTAAGATGTGTTTGAAAAGCAAATCAAAACTTGGTAATTGGTTGCTGTCGATCATCAGGACCTAGAAAAACTGGCTTCGTTTACATAGATATTAAAAACTTACAGCTTCTGTTTTGGTTCTCCTCAATATCCAACAGATGGCAACAATAAATAGATCTAAACTATCGCAGCTGGTGACTACTGCGTGCCTGAAATCAACGGCTGAGTCGACTTAAGATCTATTATTGTGTTTTGGGGAGGGGTCGGTAAGAAGGCTAGTTAACATAACATAGTATACACAATAACAAAGGATATGTTATTATTATGTAAGGGGAGAAAGTGTTCATGTATTTAATTGCTTGTCAGAGTATAAGCGTGTTTAAGTCAAGTGATTAGAAGTGATTTGTTGCAACTAGCAATAATGTTAGGAGATTCGGGAATGGTTTTGTAGATCATGACATACATTTAAAAAGAAAGACTATGCGACTGTCTTACATGATCTTCAGCAAAATGCTTAACTACGGCTTCCTTCCCATTCTAACCAACTTCCTTGATTTGCCACGTCAACAGCTCTAGGTTGTGTTGTTCCCCTCGGATCTGACAGGCTACAGAATCCATAATTTGATCTTTTGGTGTAGCAGATTCACACATTGTTATCGCTATACATCCATGCATTTTTGGTAGAGGCGTTCTGTCTTGACAGTACCGACAATACCATTATGTTTTAAACTCCTTCAGTATCTCTCTCTCTCCCTGTTGTGTTTTCAAGTT
Organism: Sinonovacula constricta; assembly: GCA_007844125.1. Lineage (NCBI taxonomy): Eukaryota > Metazoa > Mollusca > Bivalvia > Cardiida > Solecurtidae > Sinonovacula > Sinonovacula constricta. The sequence continues at coordinate 14,709,858 of CM017569.1, read as the reverse complement.
ATCTTCAATCTTGGAATTTTCCCCTGCACTTCTGGTAAGCAAACATGACAATTTATAGCTATGTTAAACAAAAGCTTTAAACAAGTATTGCATTTACCATGTAACCAATCCAGGCAATCCCAGACGGATTTATTTATGATGACATACGTATAGGGGTTTCAAACCATATTCTATTTTACAATACGGCAACATTTCTTAAGTTTGAATATATTAGATGTCTTCGACGTCTCTAGATAATCCGCTTTTATTTTGATTAAACCTTACTGAAGCCAAAAATCAGTCAACTTCTTCTTGAACATATTTATTACAACTATAAGGATAACATTTAACACATTTACATAAGCAGAGGCATGCACAAGAACAAACATGCAGAGAGACAGCATATCAGGGTAAACAGACATAAATAGACAGTAAGACGGAAAAACAAACAGACAAATAATATCTAAGGGGCTGTTTTTTATATGCTCGTGCACAAATAGAAGTCTGCACTGAAACTATTAAGCAAAAACAAAATGCAAAATACTTAAACGTAAATTAAAATGGAAAAGGCAACTTGGACCGACCTTAAGTACAACCGTAAACATATATCCTTAGCATATAGCTGAACGTAAGTGCATACTTTCCACAAAAATTCAATTTTGTCGCTGTTACTACTTTTAACACATTGCTCTGCTTCTGTCTTTTGTTTTCCAAGTACAATATAAATGTAATGTTAAAAGTCCGTCCGCAACACGTAGATTCTAACCACGCCTCATCTAGCGGCAAATAGATGATTTGAATCTTCACCATTAGTATTTACACATACTTGTTCATCCTGTTTCCAAACAATGTAAGACATGAGTTAAATGGAAAATATAGTTGGACAGCAATATCACACCTTTCAGTCAAATGATCATTGATATTTAGTTTCGACGGCGAAGTCTGCTCTTTATGTCTGTCGAATAAAGATACAACTACCGACAAACATCTCAAGTGGACATATACAGAGAACATGGAGCGGATTCAAGTAAAATCAATTATTTCTGTTAACTTTGAGTTCGTATCCACGTGGCAAACTTGTATCGTGGTTTAATGCCATTAATGTGCGCAAGCACTCTTGAGAAGTGTAAACATATAGAGGGGATCAATATTTTGTTTTAGAAAAGATGAAAGCAGAATTGTGTTTTAAAGAAGAAATAATACGACCAAGATAGAACAAATCTCTTTAGAAGAATGCCTGACATCTTAAGACATCTTAAGTAATGATGTCAGCTTAAACAATAATTGAATTCATAAAGTAATATAACAGTTTAAGTCGGTATCCGAAATGAAAGCCAACAAAGATGTGTTATACTTTAAAAGTCCTTCTAAATAAGGGCTTCATTTTTGTTGCCTATATTTGAGACGCAATATGTAAATAAGAAACATATGAAAAGAACGCATAGTCATAACTGCACAAGTTAAAACAAAAAAGAATAAACATACAAGTTATATATTAAAATGTCAGCGCATTGGGATGAGACATACAAATTGAAAAAATAACGACTAATGCCTTGGAAAGGTCACTTCCAGCAAAGGGACTGTCAGCGACAATGGAGTACAGAGATCAATCTATACCAAAAACGTATTCTCGTTAAGTATCACTGCCTATATACGCATCATCGTTGTGTTTTTTTTTCAAATTGAACCAATATATGTTAAGTTAGTTGTCTTTGATAGCAAGCGTATTGATAACACATATTATATCTGGCCAATACAATAAAATCGATTCCCATTACTTTAATTCTTACGAAAGTCTGTCAGAAAAAGAAACACATGGTACGCAAGCTATCCTTTGACAGTTTAGATCCCCATTTAAATCGGCATAAAAATGTATGAAAAATTGAATTGAAAGTCACATGGTTGGCACTGTGTACATTAAATAATAAAATGAGATAAACTGAAGACAAGAATATGAAGGCACCCCCCCACCCCCCCATATGCCCATCGTCGCAATTTTGTTATTAAAACCTCAGAAGTTTCCATTTACAGACCGAATAAGCTATCATCGTATAGTAACTTTATACACATGTCATGATTATACATTCTAGTTTAAGATAAATGAATAAAAAAAGTAAAAAGACTCGAGGAGTATTGCTGCATATATAATATCTGAAAGAGCACAAGACAATGGTATTCACATGCCAGTTAAAGGTAAATGTTACAACAACAAAAAACGAGACGAGACCCTATATCAAATATAGTAAACCTAACAGTTACAATCGTAGGAACGGTCAGTTGGCACACAGGTCGACTGGGGTGCTTAAAGAGTTTCTCAAATAAGCGGTGGAAAGTAAACACATATATTTAGTACAAAATGCATATGCCCGATGGTCGCAAGTTCTCCATTCACTCGTAAAAGATTGATTGCTAAATGGAGCTTCGCAGTTACATGCAATCAGCATTATATGGCTTTAGAAATGTAGCCATGCAGACAAAGCATAGCTTTCGTTTCCAGATCATTTCCATAAAAAGCTAAAGTAAACTACAAGTGTGATAGAATCGTTCATTAAAGGTCATATTCTAAGTGCACCAGACGGTTAAAGTATCTGTGTTGCTCACAGTTTAAAGAAAAGGACACTTTTTCTAACTTTATGGACCACATAACAAATTACGTAATCAATATCGTGCTTTTATATTACGACACATCCCTTTGTAGAACCTCCAACAGTCATTTATTTATTAGTAGTTCTTACTTCGAGCGGGAATCGTACCACTTATTTACGAGCGACCCGTTAATTGTATGTAAGCATAACTACCTAGATATGGCCAGTGCGACATTAATGTTGTATTAATACAACTTTTAAGAAATTAGTTTTAATTAAGGCCAAAAGGGAACAATACTCTTGACAACAACTCTTCGGAGAACAAGTATTAGAGAAAATAGTTCCATCTACATACCATGTTGTTTTTCTGATGCAGTAGCACTGTTTACTAGGACTGGAATTTCTCAGGAATACAGAAACAAGGGCAATTAATCTTAAAAGCGACTGACTGCAGTTACGCGACAAAGAAAACATTGTATATATTTCTACTGAACACGTCTTTGTGTTAAGCAAGTATATGTTTGCTAGATACGATAACCCAACTTAAGCAACCAAGCACATACCAAATTATTTTACGAAAGAAACAAGAAAAAAGTTAGTAAAATGATACAACACTAATGTTCATTGTCAGTGAACAAGAAAATAATTCTTCACATTTATGGCGTACGACTCCAATATTACGGGAATTAAAGGCAATTGAAACGTGTGTGTGTGTGTGTGTGTGTGTGTGTGTGTGTGTATGCGTGCGTGCCTCTGTTTGTGTGTGTCTGTGTGTGTGTGTGTGTGTGTGTGTGTGTGTGTGTGTGTGTGTCTCTCTCTCTCTCTCTCTCTCTCTCTCTCTCTCTCTCTCTCTCTCTCTGTATGTGTGTGTGTGTGTGTTTGTGTGTGTGTGTGTATGCGTGCGTGCCTCTGTTTGTGTGTGTCTGTGTGTGTCTGTGTGTGTGTCTCTCTCTCTCTCTCTCTCTCTCTCTCTCTGTGTATGTGTGTGTGTGTGTGTTTGTGTGTGTGTTTGTGTATGCGTGCGTGCCTCTGTTTGTGTGTGTCTGTGTGTGTGTGTGTATGTGTGTGTGTGTGTGTGTATGTGTGTGTGTGTGTGAGAGTGTGTGTGTGTGTTTGTGTGTGTGTGTGTATGTGTGTGTGTATGTGTGTGTGTGTGTGCGTGCGTGCGTGCGTGCGTGCGTGTGTGTGTGTGTGTGTGTGTGTGTGTGTGTGTGTGTGTGTACACTACGGTCTTATAAGGCTGTCACCTTGCAAGGTTAGTGGGTTTCAGGACATAGCTTCGGCTCAGTTGCATAAAAATGTGTATTTAGAAGATGGTTACCAAAAGTGAGTGACAACTGTTTGCATGGTTTGATTTTTATTTCACTAAGTTAATATTCCTCACTATGCACGTAATAAAGGTCGCATCGCTGTTTGCCTCTAGTTGAAGTCAAGGTTTCCGTGTTAATAAACCAAAAACACTGAGCAGGAACAACCTACACCGTCGGAAATCTAAATTAAATATGTGTAACATTTTTCTCTTTCGGGACATTGTTAGTTAAGAAAGATGGACATACTAATATAGGAAATTATAAAGCAGTCAATTTCATACAACAGCCGAGCAGAACAACTGTTTAAACAGAATATAAACATGATATATAATACAAGTGATATAATAATTATAACAATAATTATAATATATAATACTGATAAATAACCTTTATTTGTGATATCAATTTGACTTGACTTATATTCGAGTAAATAAGTATGACAAATACACGTCCAATCTTTCAAAATAATTTCTTTTTCCATTATTACTTGTTGTTGTGTTTTTCCATATTTATACATTAGTCTGTACATCAGGGTCATATTTAAGTGTGTTTGGAATTTGAAGCTTTATCTAAAGCTATATTCCCAGGAAAACTCAGATAATACCGGTGTACAAGTTGTTATATGACCCAACTGTAAATGTAAGAGTTGTAATGATCTAAAAGGTTTTAATGATGTGTAAACTCTAACGATCTAAAACGTTTTTATGCAAACGTTTGAATGATCTGGAACGTTTAGATGTTAATTACATAATTCTCTATCAATCCCGCGATTTACGTTAAATATTTAAAGTTCTTTTACCTAGGATCTGATCCTTTAGATAAATGGACGATTAGTGGTCTTTACAGGGATTACTATCAGAACTATTATCAGAGAGATTTATAAAGAGGTTTTTACGACAAGAAGGTCATCTCATATATCGTCAAACCAAGTGCTGCTCAATATACAAAATGTAATTAAAATTAAAGCGTAAGATAACTGACGTCGGTTGCGTGATATATTGTTTACGGCTTAACACGAACCAGCAAATACATAAAAGTAAAAGGGAATTTTAGTTATTCATATTACTTTAAACCAAACGTAAGTTTTTCTTTTTAATTGATCTTTTTGTGTAAGATTACCTGTCCACGAAGAAATACCGGAAGGTAAACTAGTACAAACAATAATGACCTTTTTTTTCAAGGCCTCATATTTTACAAATGAAGACAGACGTTTTTAAATTTTTGTGTAATGATTTCCTAGATTCAGAGTCAAAGTATAAATAAGAAAAAAATCTATGCAACAAAGTATAACCATGATGAGATTATGATGAGCCATGCTAGAGAACATTTCATTAATTTAAATTGATTTGTTTCCCTTTGTTCTTATAACCATCGTCTGTACATTTTGTACAAATTGTTAAGAGTTTCTAGTATTTACATTTATACACAATCTTCTTTTGTTCATATTCTTACTTCCGGTTAAGCCGCTTGCGGTTGTCCTTATTTAGTGTATTTTTAATATACACAGTCTCCGAGAAGACTAACAGAATATACGAGGTAGTCGCTCTTTTTTTTAATTCAATTTTAGTCCAATAGCCATACCTCTTGACGATTTACCGTTTCTAGAAAGTAGCTTTCGTCTTTTTCTCTCTTTTGTTAATTTTCTCACATCTGTGATCTATCACTTAACTTCGATATTTTTACTTCTAGGGCTAATTCAAATCTTAACATGTTGATATTTTCATTGATCTTAGTAAACTTTCCGAATCTTAAAATGACACTTATCTACTGTAATCTTATGTTTATAATTGGATATCCATTGTAACGCATATCATTACAGGCAACAACCGTCAAGGAATAATTTACGCAAGATAAATTATTGATTGAGCTCGGTTTAGTTATTAAACAATTGCATGTTATGTACCAAATTTATTTAGAATCTCCTGTGAAATTATTCGTTTTAAAGGTTTTCAAAATCAAGATACCACTTGTACAAGGTTACATAACGACAATCAAATGTTGTATATGAAAGTTTTGTAGGCATAACTAGGATCAGTCTTTCCTTTTACAAACAATAATATGTAAAAAAAGCCGGGATCATGACCTAAAACATGCCTCGAAAATAATCCCGTCAAGATGTGGGGTCTGAATCGAGAGGCAAAAAAAGCTTGTGAAGGTCTGCGACTATAACGAACTTATCATGGATGCTTCCAAGATTTAAAGACATATGTTTTAAAAGAAATATTTGTTTGATCCAAGAGATCAATCTTCATGTTTTGTAGCATTTCCAGACAGAAAACTATTTCTTATAGCGATTGGCAACTGCTTTATTACGATTTAAAGTCACTTGGATTTTTTTTTGTAATAGTTACGAATCCTTAGTGTTATTTCTACGAAATAAACATATGCTCTGTGTTACGCGATCATATCTGGGTTTAGTACACATATATTTTATTTTATCGGTATCCTTTTTAATTAGTTATCGTACTAATAAAAGCTGTTAACACAAAAAGTATATTTTATGTTAAATAAATTGTCTTGACATGCAGAAAAGTGCCACATATGTACGCCCATGGCAATACCATTGCCACTCCTCATACTGGTCAATGATGCCCCACTCGCAGAACCATTGCCTTTTTCGGATCTTTGAAAAAGGTAATTTTACAGTATACAATTTATAACTCAAATACATCGTTTCTATATTAAACAAATACTGCCAGATGAAGTTTACAAATGTCAGATATAAGAAATAATCTGGAAGTCACCTTTTGAGCTAAGCTATGTATTGATAATACAAAAAGACTCATACTGCAATTCGTCATTATCTATTGTGACAATTATAATTGATACTGTGACAAATATAATTGAAACTACGTTATCATTCGCACACATATAGTTAGATGTATAATATTATTTAACTTGAAAAAGTTGAAACATTTTCGTACAATATTCCGGTTTAAGATCAATGGCTGATAAAGGAAACACAATATGTAGGCCTGGTGGTCTCCGTGGCTATATATCTGATGTTCAATTAAATTTTCATTGTAAATTAAATCAGTTTGGTAAGTATTCCGCATTGTAGATCCAGGTTTCATCTGTTAACATTGTATTTTGAAACATGTCTCTAGACATATAAAAGTTTAGTATAATATGTTATTATATTAATTGATTAATAGTGTTATGCATTGATAGCGTATGGTTAAATATCGTAACCATGTGTTTTGGTAAAGCAATATTTCGTTTCATTAAACATATTCTTTTTTTGCACTGTCAAGTGCGATAATATCGTATCAAATAATAATAAACTAATATTTATTTAAATATGGAGTTACCCGTGATTTCCTATCTTTAAAACATCTTAAAAACAGTCAATTTCTTTAAACATTTAAGATCCTTAAATATAAACTTTTTATAAGTGGTTTTAAATTTAAGTGAAGAAAACTGACAGTCAGACAGAAATACGGTTCAGTGGCAATTTAAACAGGCGGTCAGACTTAATAAATGAAAATAAGCGTATACATCGATAATCTATGGATGACGATATGTTCAACATTTAAGAAAACTTTTCAATGTCCTTTTCAGCAGAATAATGCTTACCCTAATATGCTGTCTTTATTGAAACAAATTTATAAGAAAGATTTTCCATTTGCCTACAACTGTAAAGAACAACAAGACAAATGGCAAATACTCGGCAATAACCTTTTGGTTTTGTTGCGAAATTTTCTAGTATACTCTGAATCCTCAGTTTTATTTAACCTGACAAATTTTTACTTTACAGCTTAAGATTTCAACCGATAACAGAAATGTAAAGTACATCACATCTGTTCATACAACCATGTTTAATAAAAGTTATGACAGCGTTGTAAAGGCCTGTAAAACATTTAAATAAAAGAAGATCTTAAGAGATTCGTCGCAATAGTATAAAAAACAAAAACAAACGTAAATCGATTGTTATTGTTTATTGTGAGTTTGCATTGATATGACTGACTTGTTCTATGAGTCGATGCCAATATTTATTTTTGTAATTTTATCGCATTCAAGCGCTGTTGATGAATACACAATGTGTCTCGGGATCGATTATTGGATATAAGATCAAAGTGTTTTATGACACTTAATGAGTAAAGGGTGTTATAAATGAATAAAAATACATACTGTGAGAGTCAGAAATGAATCCATGATGAATAAACAGAAAATACAACTGATATATACTTTTTAGGGAGTCGACCTAAAGAGTATTAACGTTTAGATGAGGGCAAATAAAATAATAGAAGAGCAAATGAATAACATAAATAGATGGTGATTAAGGCCTGAGCTAAAAGGTAGCTAGAAAGAGACAAAATGAGCTTTAATAGATATAGATAAAAATAGGGCTGATATACTATAAGATATTTCTATATAGAGAAATACAGAGGATACATATCAAAAGGATCGAAAATATAAGAAAAAGAGGAAAAAGTAAATGACACAGGAAAAAACACAGATGGTAGACAGATAGAGAGAAGAAATGGGCAAAATAAGATAAAATATGGGGTGAAACAGTGAATTGTTGACTGTAAAAAATATCCACATACTTATTTAAAGCGTGTATATCATACATTCGGATAATAAAATAAATACTGTGGTAATAGGCACAAATGCTGATGTCATATTAACGATTTTAACTAATACTGTTGATGTATTGGGTATGAGACTGTGCGGAATTTAAACCTTAGTATATTACGAGTACTGATTAATAAATTTGGGCTCATTCGATTACCTTAGACGTAGTATGTTTCCTTTTCTTTTTTTTTTTGACAATCGACAGTCTTTTGTATTTTAATTCTCTCTTAAATTAGTCATGACATAGACAATCTAAATAGCATCGCCAAATAAAGCTTAGAAGCATATTCGCTCCAATGTACTACTGGATAAAGCTAGAAGACTTGTATTTTGAGAAAAGTAACATCATTTTTATAAGCTATACATATACATGTATGTGGCATTGTTCGTATCAAACATGTTCACATTACATCAGTTTTTAAACGTTCGCGCTTTCTTTCTGATAAAGAATGGTCACAAGATTAGACAATACCGAACAGCCGATGATATTGTCAATGAATGGGTGTAATCATCTCATTAAACACGTACTGTTTCGAAAGCGGACCGTTGGGCTATGTCTATACTCGCTCGCCGGCAGATGAAACAACGTCAACAATCAGAATCTGTTCGGACGCCGGATAAAATGTAACAAAATCATAACATACAACAGTACTAACAAGAAAGGATTGATGCAAAGCACAAAGTCGCCTCGAAGTCCTGGTCAACAATGGAATATTTTGGCTCAACAACAAAAACCAACCAAGAGACAGCAAAACCTTGTCATTAATATATTTACAATAACGTCGAATTTCCATGTCTGAACATTATGCGCAGTATCGAACTGATTTAGGCGCATAGGAAAAGGTCCGAATACAAAAAACAGAATATAACAAAACACTGGACCCGTACATTGTACATCGTAAGAAATGTAATTTAAAATTAACAAATCATACAAAGACATATGAAACACAAACCATTTCAAGTGACAAGTAATTTTGTAGCAACTACAATCTAATTAATTCGCCGTTCCAAGGCGGTAACTGTCGGGTTTGCTCTTTTCGTTAAATGACTCATCACAAATTTGTTCTTACTTTTCGCCTGGCTTGCATGTGAAATACCTTTGTTCTGTGCCTTTTCGGAGTTTTGTATATGTTGCAATGCTCATAGGACTTTGTCATATATTCTTATTCATGATCACAACAATGTTACTTGTGATGTGTGGCGGTCGTAAAAAATCTCCCCGTGCATGTAATCTATGTTGTCATTTAATTCATGCTATAAGGATTGTTACGTGTACTTCCTTTGATGGACATTGAACTTTGGTTCTTCACTTCCATCTTCACATGAACAGGATGCTACAACCATTTATTCGTCTCTGGTCATGCTTGTTCATGATTCAGAAAGTTAATTTTATTTATAGTCAACGATTTTTGTGTAGTTTTTCAAATCGATATAATACCATATTTTTTTCTAAACACTATGTGGACATTATTGTTCAATGACGTCACTACTTTCGGCATAACGTATAAACAATATCAGCGCATGGACATTTTGTTTTCAAATAGATCGTTTTTCTTTTCGTTGCTTGCATTCGAGAAATTCGTCAGGAAGTGCGAGGTTAGAGCCCTGTAAAACCGGTTTAAGCACCCCAGTCGGTCCATATTGCCGACTGACCGTTCCAAGGCGGTGACTGTCGGGTTTGCTCTTTTCGTTAAATGACTCATCACAAATTTGTTCTTACTTTTCGCCTGGCTTGCATGTGAAATACTTTTGTTCTGTGCCTTTTCGGAGTTTTGTATATGTTGCAATGCTCATAGGACTTTGTCATATATTCCTATTTATAATCACCAAAGTTAAATAATTAAAGAAATTTAATGCATTAAAGCACCGAACTTCACTTATTTTTTGAACAACATGGTGTCATTCATAGGATTTTTCCAGGAACGAGCACTGCGACAATATTGTGTCAAGTAAACGTTGTATTTACGATCAGTGGAAAGGACTGATGACACCATATACATTAATGATTGAATATATTATACGTTTTCAGTCTCCTTGCTTCGAGATGTAGCTTGATCTTGAAATTTTGGAACTCAGCAAGTGTGACATAAAGTGCTTTACTTCTTAGTTTAATATAAGACTTGGTTTATTTGCATATCAATTCTAATGATATTTTATTTTGTAGGAAGAGTATCCGAAACCGGTTTGTACCATGTATATGACTTGCTTTACTTGAATTGTGAGAATTAATTACCACAGCAAAACTTTCATATACAACTATAAAATAACTAACACATAGGTTATGGGAGTGGTATCCATGGTCACAATGTCATACCAATACGATTGCTAGTCATGCATTCTCATTAAGGTCGAATAGTATATGTAAATGTAATCTGTACTTTGCATTACTGGTCTCATAAATAATACATCATGGCAATCTACATGTAATACTCGTCAAGCTTGCTTGATTGATAGGTATCCTGGCTATACGCTAGAATTGTTGTTTTCCGGAGTATCTGAACATAACATAAAAGCTTTCTAAAGCCACTGCCAACGTCTGGTGGCCTGCAATTTGATTTACATGTATCTCTGTCGATCTTAGCTTGCTATTATCCAGAGATTCTGGCCATATGTTATTTAAGTGATACGCTCAAAGAATAAATACATTTTTATTTTGAGTAGAGTCATCATAACATAATGCAATGTTATAGACCACCCTACTTTTTGCTCAGACAACTTAACGCTGGCAAATATAGCAGGCTGCATATGACACCCTCATTTTGAAAGACAAACACTTGGCTTAATCTCAACCGGAGTATTTCAAATACGTAACTAAAAGATCTAACTTGTATAAATAAGGGATATTTGATCCCATTTGCACTTTAGCATTGAAAACTCCAGGCAAATGATCGTTAAGTGTCGTTTTATTTTAATTTAAGCAATTATATATTTTATTTTATATTAATACTATTAATTTTGTTGTAATATGTTGTTCAGTGATTTATGGATTTGTTATTCAAATGAAACCTCTTTATCTACACTCGGTTCAAAACAGGATATATATGAACCATGATTCAAACATAGCATTGAGATATAATCGAAGAAACAGGAAATATAGCATGTTTTATATTTATTCCAAAAGCGTATTTAAACTAGCTTCATTTTTGACACCTTGTGATTTTACTTGCGAATCAAATTTCAAATAATTATCGTATCATTTTAATACAAATAAGTATTTGTGATTTTTTTATATTTAAGAATTCACATAAACAAAGGAACTGCGCTTTTGCAAATAGGAGTGATAAAATTATGAAGTTACCATATTGATAACGTAAATAGTCGTCGATCAGTGCGAGGTGGTCGCAATTTTTATGATATGACGTACATGAAACGATTATTGTCGCCTGGTTGAGACTGATAAGGGTCATATCTGTGGGAAAAATTAGTGTCGTACTTTTACCAAAATTGTAAATGCATGCGGGTGTTTGTGCCGTTCAATGGATGTAACAAACGACCATTATCTGTGATAAAAATAAAACAGTTCTATTACAATTATAATTAATGATGGTTTCCTTCTTCGCATATATGTGACAACGGATTTGTCAAAGCAGGTATGTACGGTTTAACTATGACACTATGTATACATTGTATACTTAATTAAAAGATAATGTATCTTTCTGCACACTGTCGTAAAGCATGTTACGAGTTTTATACACCTCCCTGAGCTAAGTACTACCGCTAAGTGTTGAACTACTTTTGGCCAAACCTTATTCAACCGTTCTAATTAACAAATTATTTGCCAACTAATATGCATGTTTACACTGTGCTTTACATTGTTAAATTTAACTATATATTACATTCGGCTAACCAGTGTGATAGACTACTCGTGGCAGTCTCGTTAGTTAGGGCCAGGTACACATGTAAAATTTTCTTTATCAAAGAGGTCACTATAGTATCTAGGGTTTTACCAAAAAACTTACGTGTAAACTCTTTCTCAAAGGAACCACATTGACGTAAATAGTCAACATAACCAGTCTGACTCATTCTGTGATTCAGGTTTTATCCTCAGACATAGTGGGTGATGTCTTCAAGTTTCCGCCAAATCAGTCTTATTTCCGTTCGATACATGGGTCCTATATATAATACAAACGATTTAGAATTGATTATATGATAAATAACAATGCCATTTAATGTGTATTTAAACACATAAAATGACCCCACAGTGCAGCATAAAGGCAGTCAGTGCAAGTAGTGTGTTCAAGTCTCGAAGAATAGGCATCTCTGTGCACTTACAATATACTAAAATCTGCACATTATCACGTAAGTTATACTAAAGTAGTGTTTTAAACAAAGTATCTCGTCAATCGTAGATAATTTATTTTGTTTTTGTGGTGTTACAAGTCACGTCTTTGATTTTCAACCAACCCAACATCGGCGGAATTGTGTTTGGTTAACAAGAACCACGTGTTGCTTGGTTATAAGTGAAGAGATAACAGTTTAACGAGCTGTTGTTTAAAGCCACGAGCGACTAAATCTAATAGGAAGCTCGGTCTTGTTTGTCCACGTCTTATTAAAGTTTGACGCATGTTTGAGAAAGAAGAAATTGCTGCCTTCTCATATCACTATTTTTGCCTTTATAGTCGATAAACGACCTTCAGGATCTTTAAACAATGCTGTTGCTCTGTCATCATTCTGTCAATATTATAGGTAAATTAGTATTTTATTTATTTATTTATTGTTATTATTTTTGTTTTGACAGAGTCACCACAAACACTGTACAGCAAAATGTTTGCAACTTGACGAATATACACGGTTGGTAGATAAATATTTTAGTTGAATAAAACGCCATTATTTTCTAACATTTACTATTACAAAAAAAGGATGCTTATCTAAGCATAAAACAATATTTGATCTTGCTGAAGTAGTAGGCACATGTAGTAGCATGATTTGGTAAACATTTAAGTATGAGTACATAAATACAACAGCTTCTGTTGCGTTTTGCCTTAAATTAACCATTTCCAAAACATACATAGCTAGATTTTTAAAGAAAAGCTTTTTGAGTGTGTATTGTACATATGCATTAGAGCAAAATGGAACCAATATCCCAACACATGAATAACATAATATTCTTAAGTATTTATTGGGACATATACAGATTAATGCCACAAGCCTGTTTCTGTTTGCAGTCTTTAAAAGGACATCCGAAGTTTTGAACAAACTATTCTTAATTTATAAACTTCAGTATTGTCCAAGTAAATGCGATAGCTAAAATTGCGATAAGAATAACAGAATCAACGGTCTCAATAACTTTCCAGACCTCTTTTCAAAACTACCAAATAAGAGAACGGCTGATGGTAACGACTCGGGAATCCTTCGATGGACTTGCAATGCTTGCAATGGACCCTCTTTCAATCAATGACCTGGTAATACTTTTAAAATTACACGTTGACCAGATTGAGGCCACATAAAAACGGCAATTTTAAGCCATAATTTGGAAGGTAACTGTTGGAAATCTCACCAGTCGTACATTATAAAGGTGAAGCAACTTTAGCAGTCGTCTGTTCTTTACGTATGCTTTTCACAGCAGGTGTTATATCGGGACATTTCTGCTTGTGTAATTTGAAAAGTCATTTGCAAATGAATCTTTGCTTTTTATTTAAATATTTATATATCTCTTTACCTATGACTGTCATTGTAGTATATCGTTTATCATTGTTAATTGGTGGATTTCCTTTGCAATTTTTTTTTCAAAAGCTAGATAATCTTCATCTTATTTGAAAATTGTTCACCCTTTTTACAAATTACGTCACTGTTTTAACAAAAATAAACTATTAAAATGAACTTTTAACCATTTCTTATTGTATATTTCGCTTGGAGTGTTTTTATTTTAAACTGATCTTTTTACAGGAGATATGTACATGTCGAGGCTTTATCTCTGGTACATAATTTACATATTTGTATAGTTAATCACAAGTACTGTCATGTTGTAAATAAATTATTCTCTCTCTCTCTCTCTCTCTCTCTCTCTCTCTCTCTCTCTCTCTCTCTCTCTGTCTCTCTCTCTCTCTCTCTCTCTCTCTCTCTGTCTATCTCTATCTCTCTATCTCTCCTCTCTCTCTCTCTCTCTTTAAAGGAACCAACAGGAATCGCATCGGAAGGGTCAATTGGCAATAGGACAAATGACGGGGTTGCAGCGGCCTTTCATAAATTAGATTTAAACATCACATGCAATCTTTTTGCCAACTGAACGTTTCAATGACTAACAATGACAGTAACTGTTGTGGGTCATATCTCGTCTCAGTGCATTTGTCACATAAATATAAATATGTGTGTAATCTATGTGGTGATTTTCACAATTTCCTATTTTTACCGTCAAGTGCAATCATTTACTTCTTTATAGAAGAAACATACTGAGGGTTCATTCAAGAAAGTAACACTTTCTAGGCAGACTCAAGTGAAAACATTTGTATTTGTATAAGACAGTAGTGGATGGTGCTCAGCTAGTTCAAAATGAAGTCATCAGTTTATTTACTTGGCAGCAAATAATCACGATCTATAAAACCCTCTGATATCTTTATATGTCATATTTACTCTTTTGACAACCGTTCCTCACGAACATATTTTCTTGATCGCTAAAACATATTTAATATGACAACAGCGCACCATGGTTATAATAGCTAGCGTTTCTGTTTCGCCATTCCTTTACCACCCTTTAAAAGATCAACAGACATAAAATAACGGAAATCGGTAGTAAAGAATGGAATTTCTCAGGAATGAACATACGTCCTTTTAATAGTTAGTGCACATGTTTCCTATTAAAATGTAACATGGTGAAGATTCAAGCATCAGCAGACATAAAACAACATGTAATGACACTGTCTAGAGTCTGTATAGCTGATAAAACGTTGTTGCATTTATTGCATTCAAACCTGATAATATTAAATAATATTTTTATGTGTCTGCAAGGCTGGCAGCAATAAAAGCGAAACTCATCTTCTTTGTCATATAACATTGTTGAATTACCACTATCCTGCATTACTTCTACTGTATTACAAAAAGACTTTGACTCCAATGACATAACCACCATCTACTTTCATACGTAAGAGACACACCGGAAGTTAAGTCGGGCGAGACCGGTTTAACGCAGATAAGAGAATATTTGTATGGCTGGCTGTCAATTTGGGTCGATTGGTGCTTATTATTATTGATTATTTTTATTAATAATAATAATAATATTTTTAGAAACAAATAGATAAAAAGGCTATTTTAGGTAAAAAGAATAAAGACACTGTATGAAATAGAGTCACGTGTACTTGTTAAAAGTTTAAAAATAATTAATGAGTTTTCAGCTGCTTATAATACGAATGGCTCAGAGTATTGAAAGAATCGGCTTATCTGAGACCTTGATTGACCCGAAGTATTTGCACTATTTTAAAGAAATCAACTCGTCTGAAGAAACGTCAAATGGCGGCTGGGCAGGCAAAGACGATTTTTTCTTAGGGCTCAAATAACATGACTGCGTCGACCATGATGATACAGAACAGATCAACAAGAGCAGTTTTAAATCTATTTTGTTCCATTGCACTGACACAATTTTGTCATATTGACGACATGCAGCTAAACTTGTGTCTGGTTATAAGTTCGTTGGAAAACCTCCCCACATAAAAGTTCTCGCCCCAAATACGAATCGAACCCACGCGGTACGGGGCTGAGGAGCGGACAGTCCAGTTGTAGGAAGCAAGACTCCAGATCATGAGGGTCGTTAATTTCCTTAAGCAAGACATTCCCCTCAATTTGTTCCACTACATGAAGGTGTATAAGTGGGTTATTAGGGTCATGCACATAACATAACCTCATGTCATATGTTCAGCTGCACATAGTAGATTTTTGAATATACCCAATGACCAAATGGTGTGTATGGAGCTGGGGCGGGTATGGGGTAGGTAAGTCTGTGAAGTCGGCTGAATATGCGTAGGCATAAAACTAGACTACAAGAAAAGCAATAATGCGAAAATTAGAATTTAGCGATGAGTGATTTAAATTATTAGGTAAACATTTAAATCACTGGAATAATTTAATTCTGGTTTATAAGGCTACTTATATGTACAATTTAAAAAAAGGGAAAAATATGTATTCATTAACAAGTATTACCGTCAGATAAACATTAATGTTTAGAAATTTAAAAAGTAAAAATACCTCGTTTGCGAGGAAGTTACAAACAAAGAATTAATACAAATAAATATAAATATGAAAAGAACACCATTTATCGAAGTAGGACCCTTATGTTGAGAACATTTTAACAACGTTGCCAATAACTGATCAATGATCCTTATCAATAATAAAAATAATTAACATTTGTTATTGATCAGTATTTTTGTCTGCTTAAATGTTTCGTTTGTTATATTTATTGTAAAATCAAAGCAGAAAAAAATAACAGAATTTTTCGAGTGCGACGTGATTCGATCTCTGGAGACCGTTTACATAAGAACAAGTTCATAACCACTGCGCTATTCCATGATTGCCATCTGTGTGTTAGTAAAATTGATTTTTTTTGTATAACGTGTCACTATAGACGCTATTGATCTATTTTTAGAAATACAAAAAGTAGTGGTTTTTAACGAATAACCAATAGTTGTCATAAGATTTATAAACATATTAAATACAAAGAACAACTTTACATATAATAATAAAACTGCACATCGCTATTGTTATATAAAAAAAAGAACACCATTTACCGAAATAGGACCCGTACCGTTGGGAATGTGTTAATCGCGAAACTTCCGGAATTCGGAACGCCTTGTCCATTTTCTCTCGATCACGCTCTAGCTAGAACGAGAATGTCCGAGGACATCCGCTCGCATATGCAATTTTTTTCAGCATTCCATATATAGGCGGCAGCGCGTCGTCAATAAAACAGACCTTTACATTTACATAAGTCGGCGACGCTAACCACTCGGTCACCGTAACCCTTTCAAACGTTCATACCATAAAGTCAGGCTGAATGAGGTGTATGTCATTATTGTCTTGGTCCGTCTTCAGTATCATGTACTTGACTGTATTGTCGTTGCTAACAAGATGTGACCCCCACCCCACCCCTCACCCCTTGATAACCTATGATAAACACCTCTTATCTTGACAGAAAGGTTTGGCCAAAAGAAAAAATATGTCTGGTTACTGTGACATGTTAAACAAAAATAGGGTAGAGGTAGGTAGGCAATTTTTTTTTTTTTTTTTTTTTTTTTTTTTTTTTTTTTTTTTTAGTTTTGCTTGTTGGACAGCATATCACTCTTTTCATTGTAGCTAAATGAATTCACCAATAATTGCTTGCGTGTATGTATTAAACCCAATATTGTGTGTGTATTAAACACAATATAACAGGTTTTTATGTACCTTTTGGCTTTTTAGTCATCCTCTGTCTGCTAACCTGCCATGTAACATAGCTGCACGGTGAAGGGTATGCACAATATTAACCCTATAGGCCGTTAATGAGGCTCCCTTAGTGCAAAGGTTCGAAAAAGGTTAGAAAAGTGTTTCAGATTGCAAAATGAACAATAAACACAATATGATTGTTTTAAGTTCGAGCCTTTCCAATATGTAAATTTATCTGGCACTGACACCCCAGCAAAATATTGTATATAATATGAAATTATGATTTTACAGTGGATAGAATCTAGTTAAGCAGACCCCGCATGTTGAAGACACAAAAAGACCAGAGACGATTGGGCGAGAGAAGCAGAGGTTGGGGCAGTAGCCCCCATTTAAAATTAATATCATTGCAATTTGTTTGGCACATCATCCTTAATATAAATATTTATAAAAACATTTTGGCCAGTACAAGTCGATTAATTTTTATAATAAAATTTGGCCAGTACAAGTGGCCAGCTTTTAAAAATATTAATTGAGAACCAGGCATTTATATCTTTAAAAAAATTGCCCAGCAACAGCCGGTTTATTTTAATTTTTACTGACACAATATCGCAATATATGTATAAAAATAAAAACCTCGTAAGCATTTTCTCCGTTCATCATGCTGGATGCCTTTGTTGACAAATTGTTGACTGGTTGAATATGAAATGAACGAAAAACATCCTCGAACGTTTACTTTAGGGGGGAAAGATGACATTTTTCTGTACGCCTCATGGCGATGAATACATTTATCGGCAAACACAGCTAAAATGCACGCGGGTTCGTCCGCCACCGCCATCCCTGTTTGTAATGTAGACGCTTGCACCGCTTCCTTTCGTTCGCACCCAGTAATGTTCGTACCTTTGCTGCTATTTTTTTTACCAAAATCAGGAAAAAAGTTTAGGGTCGGCGGAAAAAATAGGGTCGGTCGGGTCACCGTAACCAGACATATAATTTTTTTTGGCCTTTACATATATTTTTAATTGTATTCATTTAAAAAGATTGGAGTTGCAATATTTTAATCACTCATTAACTGCATTTTTGAAAGTTGAAAAAGTAGCTAAACTATCGATGTCGACAATACTTCATTGTGTTATGACAGCAGTACCTTACTATGACAGCAACAATAACGGCGATGTTTGACGTATATCACATTAAAAGCCTATGTGCTAGAACAAACTAAAGCCTATTTTCAAATCCAAACTTGCCTTTTAATAGGAAAGACACACTACATTTTATGGATCTTCATTAGCTTGTTGTAAGGGCCAGTATTCCAATGCTGCATGACTGTAGGGCACAATCGATGGAGATTCAGACATTAAATGTCACTCACCACAGTTCAAGACACAATTTGTTAAACTAATTAAACGCTGAAATTCTCATTTTGGACTTTGATGATTAGTAATTAATCGATGTGATATTCAATTTGAAATTGGATTTTTGTGAGCCGAAGGGAGACTACATGAATTGTACATAACTAAACTTGGATCAATAAAACAATAAAAATAAAACAGTCGTTAGTATTAGAGGAAAGAATCTAACTTAAAAATACAAAGATGTATTAAAGCTGACTTTCTAACAGTGACTGACATTCTACGACAGTGAAACGCAGACAGTGAATAACAATCTGGAATTATTATATTTGTACTATGGCGTTATTACAAAACCTTAAAAAAATTGCAGTGCCAAATCACACATATTTCTTGATGAACAATTTATTAAATGTAATATATAAACCCGTTCATTGTTCTTTGCATTCCTCTTTATATTGGTATATATATGTGTATGCTATTGTCACTAAATTACAATAGAAGGACTCTTTCAGAAATCAACACGATTTTTATAGTCATTTTGCAAGTTGAGAATGTTGTTATAACATTACAATCAAATAATTAATTAAAATTGAATGGCAAATAAAGTTCTAATAAACCTGGGGTAGTAAAATTTCTGTGTCGCGGTAAGGCGCAATCTGCAAATAATTCAGTCATTAATGTCATTCACCAATGGGATAAAATAATGAAGTTCAAGACTCAAAATTCAAAACATATTAAAAGCGGGTATTCAATTCAAAGAATTAGAGGACAACTAAGAAAAAAATGATGTGATGTTCATTTATTAAAGAAATTTGATCTTCGGGAAAAGACCTTAGGTAGAAATAGCCTGACAACAGTTATTTTAGAAAACAGTATTAGAGAAACAGAATAACAACTACAAATCATTGCTTTGAAATTACAAGAATTGGCATTTCTCACGCCATGGAAACCTGTCTAACAATAATTTGATTTACGTTGTAGATATTCTCTGTATTTTCTCAACTTTAACATTAAGGGTGTTCTTTGATAACAACACAATAAACACAACAAACACATGAAACATAACTTGGCAAAGAGAAACAACAACATGCAAACCCTACTGATGTGCAATACAGTATACATGCATATTAAATTATGTTAGATATGAGAACAGTTAGCTCATTGGCAGTAGCGCTCATTCCAATAGTTATTATTTTATAACAAGTATACAACTCAAGCTGACAAACGATTACTCATTACAAGTAAGTTTTAATTATCTAGTTTTGGTTGTATGTTGAGTTTGCAGAAAAATGTTTCCACTTCTACTGACAGAGTACGTGGTATTCCTGCTAAGCTTATGTAGCTTCACTGGTATGGATTCGAGCCTCGGTACCGATATCTGACAACAATAGCTCAGTTTGCCGTAGTAATCACCCAACTAACCAGAATGTTTTACTGATTGCAAATATAGTGCTGCATAAACAGCATGTCATGTCTTGGCATTATATATCGTCCCAGTCATACATCATGGGATTAACAGGACGTGGAAGTGCTCTTATGTTTGTTTGAGTGTTGTTGTGATACAAGTCTGTTTATTGTTTGGTAGATCTACTCCCTGTACAATTCATCCATGGCTACCCTTATATAGGCAATGCTAGATCTGCAAAGGAAGATCAGAGTTGTAGAGTAACCTTACTCAAAACAACTTCTCATTTTTCTTGGGTTCAGATTGTTCCTTAAACTCATTATTAATAAAAAAATAAGACAATATTCTATGACTATTACAATAAGTATTAACCTTTGACAAAACACAGGGCAAATGTATTTACATGCCAGTCAAATGTTAAAGTTCCAACAACAAAACTGCGACGTGATATCTGTTATACAGAGGAGAGTTGTAAATAAATGTACAACATGTTCATTTGTGGATTTAATTGATGTACACAAGTCCAATGTACGTCTGAGGAAAATCCGCGTAACATTGCTAACAGAAGGATTTAAATGACAACATAGATTACAATGAGATTTTACCGACCGCCACACTGCGCATGTAACATTGTTGTAATCATAAGTAAAACTATAAGATCCTAAGGTTATTCCAGCAGATTAGTAAAGTTTGAAACTTAGCGGTGTTAATTTATACTTGCACTTGTGTGCTGAAACTTAATAGTGCAGTTGTCCATGTCATTAAATCTGCGTAATCCTTGATTTAAAAAGTTATGTAATGGTCCTGCTTTGTTTTTCAGTTGTAAGGTATTTTGGCCAATTTAAACGACTCTTCCTTCGGACATCTGACTGGCTGCATCGACCTTGGTGACTGCTACGAGAACTGGACTGAAGCCAAAGAAGTGTCCGTATTGTCACAGCTGACTTGTTAGCAGAAATGTTTAAGGGCTGAAAACAATACTGACAGTTCTTGGTTAAGTGACCAAGTAAATTATGTTTGTTGTTTTTATTTCTTAAAATATCGATGCTGCATTCATTTGTTACTGGAATGACTTCAGTATTATACAGTCAACTCTCGTTATTTCAAAATCGGTTATCTCAAATTTCCGGTTATGTCAAACTGTTTTCTACGGTCCCGTTTTTTCTCCTATAGTTTCTATATAGCTCGACTCCGCTTAACTCAAATTCGGATGTGTCAAATTATCGGATATATCAAACTAAATTCTTTGTCCCCACACGTATAAAACTGTTGAAATCAGTTGGTCTATCTCAAACTTCAAATTGCTATAAGATGCAAAACGGCAACAATAGTTATTTTCACACCTACAGTGAAACTCGCGAAGATTTGGGCGCGAGTTTTATCGCCAATTATCGGCAATCAGGATGTCACGTAATTTAGAGAAGAGGTTAATCGATTATTATTTAATTAGCTGATTAAATGAACAACAATTTCGTTATTCAATTAACGCTGATTAAAGTGTTTCAGTTTGTTCTTGTTGTTACAGTTTTAGAGAACTTGTTGACACGGCCTTCTCAACTTGTAAATAAAATGAGAGGTCGCGTTAGTGATTTTATCATTCATTGTAAAAAATCTAATAACACTTTAAACATGCAAAACCACACAAACTTGCAGAAACTTAGTTTACAGTGGTAGATATAACAAGGAATTTCAGTCATTACCAGTCATCGTATAGCAGGTAAGATTTTAAAGATTTACACAAACTATCCTTAAATTCGGATAACTCAAACTTCGGATATCTCAAACTATTTTCTACGGTCCCTTGAAATTTGAGATAACGAGAGTTGACTGTAATTAAAACAACGATGTTTAGGAATAAATTAAATAACTTTACATTTTAATTGACATTATTACATTGGATGAGGTTTAGCTTTTGCTGTGCTGTGCAGTAACTTGTTTTATATGAATATAAATCAAGGTATTCATGATATATAATATTACTTACATTTATTTATATTTACATGTACATTTGCATGAAAGCTGTTAGTCATATTTGAAATTATTTTAACAAACATTTGAAGTGGTATTCTTGAGGTTTGAGCACACTACTTTGTAACAATCATCATTTCATTTCATATAAAGTTTGATTGCATCACCCTATTGAATATTAGTTCAGTTTGTACGACTTACAGTGACATATACAGGGATATCGTGTCAATTAAATATAAACAAATGACGAAATGTGGTATTAAACATATTCAAATCATCAAAGTTTCTATACTTTTACAGAGTTTGAATTGTGGTGTTCTCATCTTCTCATTTTAAAAATCACTTTTTGTATCTATGAATGAAATAAAAAGCTAATAACACTCTATAAATAATTTTAAACAAGTTGTCTTGTTGTTTTATATTGACAAGGAGCACAAAAGGCCATGCAATATGTTTTGTATGAAAGTTAAATCGATCACATCTCAGGATTTGATGGCATTTAGAATTTGCATTTTCAATTGCTTTGATTTTTTTCTTCTTCAATGCAAAGCTTAGTGTCGTTTATGCTGATACGTCGATAACTCGGATGTTATTGCTGGAATGATATATCACCCATACAGAAACTCCATTTTTATGTACTAGGATAGAATTTAAGTTATTTGAAAATGTTAACAAATAAAGATAAAAACTAAAATTTATAATTGTATTGCCATTCATAGTTGCAAGTGGTGCGTTGTGGTGGTAATCTTTCATAGTATCTCAGTAAAACAACATGAATTATCGTGCATAATGGAGCGCATAAACTGGAAACATTGCAATATCGCAGAGAATATAAGCCCAACGAACTATTTATTAATCGGTTCCTGACCGGTGTGGTAAAGATTCACATATATTTGAAACAACTAAATTCCTTTCTCACTGCTTTATAGAAAATGATACCACTGACACAAGATTAACATGGCGGGCCCTTTTGATGTATCGCCATTTTGCAAACTAGTAACAGGGCGGTGAAAATGCGGACCCGCCCGGTCATGATCTGTTATGACTATGGTGCAGATACGAGGATATCCGGACCAATAAAAAACAGTTCAAACAGAAAAATTAAGTGATGCAGTTAGCTGAAACAGCGGGGCCATTTTCATGTTTAAATGGCGGGCTACATTTTCCGCATTCATGCGTCACCCGATAAATCATAGTTCTTTTAAAAATTATTTCGACGTTACATTAATGAGCTTATGCATGACTGACATGTAGTAAGTTAAAAAAACTTTTTTTATAGGGTGAGTTAATATTGATTGGCCATGGAATTTGAAAGACCCTGCTCGGCCAAACCACCGGGCCATTATTACAAAATACGTATATGTTAATGTTTCTTGTAAACGAAAAGGGGGGAATTAATTTGCAATTTCCGAGATACGTATGGTACATAACTGTGTCAAACCTTTCAACAATATCCTCGCAGCAGTTACCTTCACTTCCTGTGTACAGTAATCTTTGCATACATATATAAGAGTTAGAAAAACATCTAATCCAACAAAGCATTTAAGCTTTTTTCACCTTTCAATTTGTTTCTTAATCGAACATTCAAATTTTGTTGAAAAGTGTTTTAAAACGTGTATAAACTTAACATGTCTAACTACGAACTGATTTATTCAATCTATATTGTAATTATTCTAGAATGTGCTAGAACTGCATTTGGTGAGTCGTTTTACTTCGCATATATCAGGAAATAAATGATACATGGCACAATACTTCTATTCTAACAAAAGGACACTCTGTTATGATAGATTTTCTCAGTTAAAATATTTACAACATCGCAGAGCAGCCAATGTTCCCTTAATCATCCAGCGGAGCTTCTTTGATACCATTCTAATATGAAAAAAACAAACACTTTCAAGTTGCATTTTAACCGACGTAAAATGATACAAAATAAAATATAAAATATAAAAATAATAACATAAAAAAGATAATACGAAGTTACAATATTACGTACGTACAATATATACTAAATAAGTTTTCAAATGGTTTCGTGTGGACTTCTACACTCACATCACGTTTATACATTTACATAGGGCAAAGTTCTTCAATTAAACATACTTTGTATTCATTTTAAGCAAGACACAAAACAACCTGGCCCCTTGGGTAATACGGATATAAATACATCAGAACATAAAAAACCATAACCAAAAGCTGGTACGAGACCCAAAGATACATGTAGAATTCTGATGACAGCTGATAGTCGGTATGGAAGTAAAGTAAGTACACTGTCTTTTGTGTTGATGAATATACCTCTAACTGCCACAATATGGCGACGTATTTTACTCATATAAACATAAAGCTTGTTTAAACACATTTGTAACCAGCAGGAATGATGAAACAATATTCACCAGAGTATGGCCTTCAACAATAAATACTGCGAAAACTAAATACCCAGTCGAATTCACCATTTTCTTCCCGTATTACCGATTATTCAATGTGACTTTCAAAATACAGACAATGTATCCTGCAGTTAGTCCAGGTTCAGGTTTAATTAGTGCACACATATATGATAGATAAAGTAAATGTGTTTTTCTTCGATGAACAAGTTTCCACATTTAACAAAAATTTTGTTCTGAGAACAAATGTAAAGAATGTAGACATTTTATCACAATAATACCTTTTGTTGTTGTTTTTATATAGGATGCTTCAACAACATATTACACAGACGATGATAAAATGTTCACGTATATTCGGCAATGCGTTATACAAACATGCAATGCATAAAGTTTGATTTGTTATCAATTTGGACAAGAAAAAAGAAGAAAACGTGATTGTTATTTTATATAAATTTCTTCTTAAACAATAAAATGTTCTTATTGTTCACGGTTAAAAGTATTTTGGTTGTTACATTGCTCTTTGCACAGAATTTCGTCATTTAAAATGGCGGACTCCTAGACGGATAAATTTGTGTGAAGGCAATTTAAATTATTCCAACCCATGCATTGTTCGAAGTAAATCGGTAGTCCCAATGACTTCGAATAACCGAAGTTCGACTGTATTAATTTGATACTAAAAATGCAAAAAAATATACAAGCGCTAGAATTTCAGATTGCATTTTCTACACATAAATTTCGTGTTTTGAAATATGCAACCATGATGTAGCTATATATGTTTGATTAGGCAATCGACTTAAAATAGACAGACCTGGCACATTGCTTATTAACTATAAAGTTAATAACAACTACATAACAATTATCGCTGACAACATCTCAATAGCTTACTAGATCAATTTCAGGGCATTGTTAAACAAGGAGATCTTATCTGTTTATTATCTAACAGAACTCATAAAATAACCATAAAATCATAACGCGTACTTCCTAATACTCTAAAAGAATGAGGGAGAGGACACATTGCTTGACAGGTGCGTGTTGTAGCAAACGCAGTCTTACAGCAATGCGCGCTGATGGGAAGCGAAACAAGCAATCAGAAACGTTGACCATTGTATGTCGATTGTCGATAAATGTTGTCTGTTACAAATGTTGTGTTGCAACAGAAATGTTACAAAACACGGACCAAAGGTCAGAGCAGGATGCACTATCACCAATGTGACAACCGGGCCCATTAGTCTAGTATCCGAAAGCGTGTCGGGAACTGTGACCGGACGCCAGGATGTTCCGTGTAATACCGATTCTCCGATCACGAAGTTTATGTTGAACATGCCATTTTGCGATCATAGGTCCCAGCTCAATACAAGAGAACAGGGGCCAATGTTTTAATCAAAGCTGACAGGCAGCGAACGTAATTGGTTATTAACAATGCCAATTAGTAAACTAACGAGGGGCACTTCCTTTCTTAAACAGGACAGTCTGCGTGCCGATCACTCTCTCACAGACCCTTGGAACGTACGACTAGAAAGGTAAGATTTTTTTGCTTGTTATTTATTGTTCTATTTTTTGTGTGTATTTTATTATATGTTATTTTGTATTCCATATTATTACTATAAAACTAAGTATTTATCTTAATTGTTAATTGTTAATGCCTTTTTAAGGACATATTTTATTTTTGTTTAAGTCTCTTCAACAATTAAGATATTAATGAATAATAGTTGCCACTTTCATCACAGCCAACAATCATCAGCAATATTTTTTAAGATTTGCAGCATTTATCGTTTTAGAAAGTATCATTATAGTCTATTCTTAATCATAGTTATCTAGAGTGTAAGCTTTTTGTCTTCTTTCCATTAATTATTTATATTGCGAAGAAAGCACATATAACTATATTTAATACCGCATTCATTCCCACATACATTTAAGTTGTAGGAATAGACATGCCAGTCAAATTATTCGTCTTATTTCTCATTTATTGACGACTTTCACAACCCCTTGCAAAGCATGGAATACATGTCATATATAATGTAATATATATATACGTATATTCGCATATTTATACTAGACATAGTTTTAAAGGGTCAATACAACCAGATAATTGTCAGTTCAGTACACGAGTACTAAATAAACGAATTAGCGACAATATACTCTAATAGTTTATGTAAAAAAGCTCAACAAATTAGGCAAATTAGGATTATGCACCATTGTTATATCATTATCATTTTGTGTCCTTATATATTATATCTGCTTTCATAATCATATGAGCTCTGAACTATGACTGAGTCCGAGTACGTGTTGTTTTAAGTCGTAAAACTTTTAAAGTATATATCCTTCAAGAGGACATTGCATTGCTACTAAATCAATGCAGCGTCATTATTTAAGATTTTTTAACACAAGCAAATCAGTGGCTCTTATTCTAGTCAGATGTATTTCTCTAATAGGAAAACCTTTTAATCAATTATTTACAGATTACCGTAAACCAAAGTAAATCAGGGACGGATTAAAACAAAGCTAGTCCGGTGTACATCTCTTCTTAAGAAAATATATATAGTAAATATGCATTAATACCAATGAAACCTATGTAACATGTCTTTAACATACTATCACGGGTCTGTAAAGCTAATATCACAGGGCGAAGTCGTTAACCATACCCATTTAGCATGACGAACATTGGAGAAAAGAATCAAGCAATTGTGAGTGACTCTGAGAACCGCCCTAGTATAAATATTGTCAAAGTTCTAGTTCGTGCTATTGAATATGACTTTCTAGCCATTTTGGGGTCAATGATTTATTCGAGCAGAGAAGCAATTGACTTGTTGACTACCACTGCAGACTAAATGGTATCAATTGTCATAATTGCATGCAGTGTCAACAATTTTTTTCTTAAACTAAAACAAAAATATGTTTTTTCAAATGATTATTACGATAATACATGTATTTTCTGTTTAGTTATAAGTAAATTGAAGATGTCTTTTTCTCTAAAACCTTGTTCAGATACCTGTCCAGGCATCTGTTATTCGATTTAGCTACATAACTGCAGAAAATACATTCCTTTTATCAACTAAGATGATGTCTAACTAGACATTTTCAACAATTTAAATTATCAATGGTTGTACTTATCTGAGTCGTCAGACATAACTATACTACAGCATGTATGTTATGGTTAAGCTAATAGTTAACGGACAAGTCGTAATACCGGATCACAAGGTCAAGATCAATACCGGTTCAGTATTCAAAATCAGGATTTAAGGCCCGGTATCAAATATAAATAGTCGAGTAACAGCAGTGATAAGCCGAAAAAAATAAACCAATATTTATGTTAACATTATTTAAAAGATGTTGTATTCATGATTTTGTCAGCGTACTATGCTACTTTCATGAAAATAAGCTCTTTACCGTGCGCGTTTTTTTCAAAATAAATAAGACAGTCACAGTGCTGTTAGATGTGCAACATTTTTATCTTCCTTTGACATAGTCATTGTATCCTCTGTTGTCATTTTTAGATAGAGAGAGAGCGCGCGCGCAGCCAGTCCCCAAGATGATTTACCGAGTTATCTGCCCATTAGTTTTGGCTGTCAGTTGTCTTCTCCAAAATGCTGAATGCCAGAAGAAGATGCCCCTCCCATTCAATGATGGCTTTGCAGGCGGCCCAATGCAAGGGCCCATTCCACATCATAAAGGTCGAGGCGGTGGCATGGGTTCAAGGTTCAGTAATCGCAATGAAGGCTACGGTATAAACAGTGGTATGGGTGGAATGGGTGAAGCTATGGGTTCGATGGGAGGAGTCAACAGTGGAGGTATTGGACTAGGCGGCGGAGGGCATAGAGGGGGCGGTGACATCGTGTTTGGTCGCCACGCCGAGCATGGTGGACATATAATCGACATAGAGAAGATAGTGCACCATACCCAGACGACAGAACATAATGTGCCGAATAATATGCAAGGTTTGGTTGTTTGCATTATCTGACAAACAAACAATGATAACATTTAACTGTTTAAATTAACTTTGTGTAACCTTATGCAACTTTAAACATCAAAGCGTTTAGATGCAAACTGTGCGTAATCTGTTTAAGGTTAATGCACTAATTAGCAGAATCGGCCGTGGCCGAGCTCTGACAGTCGCCATCCTGTAACTCCGAACACCCTCACCGTGTGGGTTTGACTCCCAACCTCAAGGTCCTCGTGCATGGCAATACAATAACCAAAAGCTGCAACAATTATCATTCATTATTGTCGAGTGTAACGTTAGCTAAGTTTTATTTATGCTCTTGACTGTAACAGTGTATTACATGTGTGCTTTCTATGTCCAGAGTGCAAATAACAACAAGAGTTGTCTCTCTTACAAACAAAAAATCAAGAGTAAATTAACTTATTTCAATACTACGATGCACATATATGTTGTTTCCCTTTGTCACGTCGTATTGCTGCATTTCTTAAAAAAAATAAATGATTTATTAGAAAATACCATGTGATTATCCTAGATTCCTTACGAAAGTAAAGGTATATGTACCTTATATGTATCAACGCAATCTACTTAAGCCATGTCGTATAAACAGGTACGGATAAACAAATACCTATAATATTGCATTTTTATTAGTGCCTCTGTTAGCTTATTTCGCTAGTTTTAACTATTTTAAAGGCGCTGATGTTTTCAAACTTGAACATATGAATAAGCAAATAAACTTAAGTTAAAAGTGGCTTAAATGAGCAGCAAAAGCTGATATAGTTACGAAAATATTTATTTTTTATATTTACGCTGCAGAAAACTTAAACTATTTTGTATTCATCTCTAGTTTAGTTCAAAGGGACAACATTTAGATGTATTAGGATTAGGACAATCAAACTGTTAAGTCTTAAGGCCCCGGTGGAAGATTCGCAAGTATATCTCCATTCAATAATGATATTCTGATTGAAACTTTATTTTTAAGGTAATGTTGATGTTGGCCTGGGAGGACCTTCCATGCGACAACGCCCCATCGACTTACCCCGCCCTATACCACGCCCATATCCAAGACCAGTCCAGAGACCACAACCCATTCCAATACCAGTTCCCGTGCCACAGCAGCCGCATACCATCAGGGTTCCATACCCTGTCCGAGTGCCTTACCCAATCACAGTGCGGCAGCCGATTCCAATCAACGTTCCACAGCCAGTGCAAGTTCCGACACCCTACCCTGTACCACAACCATATCCTGTACATATCAACAGACCTGTTCCTCAACCATACCCTGTTCATTCAGGCCACGCCCAGTATCAACAACGATGTTATGGCGGTTCCGGTGTGTTTATGGGTGGCTATGGATGCTATCAGGGGTATGGTCACATGGGCGGGAGAGGAATGATGAACAATCTGCTGATGGCGAGAATGATGGGAGACATGGACTGGAATACTTTCGATGTCGACTTTCCAGACTTAAGTAATTATGCCATGATGGCGATGATGCGAGGACGCGGCCGAGGGAGAGGTTTCGGAAGTGTGGGCGGACACGGGGGTTTCGGAGGATTCATGGGATACGGAAGAGGAGGAGCTAGAGGTGGAAGTGGGCGGGGTGCCAGTGGGTGGGGAATGGGCGCAGGTGGCGGTTATGGGGTTGGTCATTTTGGTGCAGGTAGGGGCATGGGAGGATTTGGCATGGGCGGAGGCGGTGCAAGACGTAATAGATGGGGCGGAGGTAACGAGCGAGAGGGCGGAGAGGGCAGAGAGGGCAGAGAGGGCGGATCTGGGGGCAGTTCCGGTGAGAGTGGAGGCGGCGGGAGATCACATGGCTACTACGACTTTGGTGACTACGACGACTAATTGACAAATAAAATAATCCAATCAATTAATTAATTTGACTGATGAATATCCGTTTTATATTTTATGCTAACAAAATAATGAGACGACATCTGTATTGACAAATGTATGTAACATCGGAAGAATTTAACACATAATTGTTAATTATCCTTGCTTATAAATAATCGAGCGCATGTTCATACATACGAAGATATCAATTATTGTATCAAAGAAAACAAAAACTTGTTTTACAAGTTAAATCAGCTGTCATAAAATAGAAATAATGTCAATGTCTTGTTGTGAACTGTATCTTGTATTTGCAAAATTATTTGTTTTATATTTGAGATAAAACTGTATATAAAAATGTTATACCATTATGTTGTTTTTGTTGCTTTTATCTGCAGAGCGTTTCAACCAAAATTAAGTCGCCTTTAAGTTTTAAGAATATGCCATATACTTTCAAATATTTTACCAAGTTGATAGATGCAATCGATTAGAAGTTATACAAGAAATGCAAACAACACAGTTATATTTATTTTAGTTATTTTCTATAAACTGCATACTTACGTTACAGTCAAAACATGATAAAACCCATGTATAATGAGACGTTTTTATTTTACATGAACATCATCTCGAGTTTTTAAAAGCGACGTGTTCACGCGGCGTTAAAGGTTGTTTCTGACAGTTTGCCTATATTAAATACACCAAATTATATATTACCACTGCTTTGGGGAATTATGTCATACTTTTTGCATACACTCATACTTAAGTCGTTATACAGACTTAAAACGCGCGGTGGTCACCGCTAAAAATAAATATCGACTGTCAAAGCGGATTACCCGGATGACTATATAAAATTAAGTGGTCGCGTGGTTTTCTCAGTTTAAAAATAGCTATCTCTGCAGCGTGGCTACGATAGGAAACACCTGTTGGCAATGACGAATGGGGATTTATCCTTGCCTGTTCACGCAGGTCTGTGGCATCAATAAGCAGCATTTTGCAAGACTTTTTCAGGTACTAGTGACTTATTTGGTTATTTGAAAATTATTTTTTGGAATAAAACTGTCGGATACCACCTTTCAGGCATACATTGGTTAATATTGATTTCACGGATATTTCAACTTTTTAAAAAAGTAATCGGATGATCTTACAATTCGTGAATATGAATTGCAAGAGACACTCAGGTCAGCTTGCATTGTTTACTTACAAAACACTACATTACATTGACACTCCGGTGATTTTTTCGTCATTTCCTCTACGCTTCGACACAGCAATGCTTGGAAGGTTTTAAATATTTTTAAACATATTTTTTTCTAGGATAAAGATTGCTGAGTCGGAGAAAGGGGCCAATAATATAACCGTGACTGTGTGTTTGTGTTTATACATATTCTGCTGGGGTTGGAAAATTGGGGGAAGGGGTGCGGTGGGGGTATGCGTAATCAAGAAATAGAACTCTATATTTGTATTATGTCAAGGTATGTTAAGAATTATAATAATTATATAAACCAAAAGATAATAAACATAATGTTTACCACCAAATCCACAAATGGTCTCGAGTAACAATTCTTATTTAATGTATATGTAGATACTATATTTTAAGTATGTTATTTTCATGTGATGCATTTAAAAGGTTTGTCGACATGTTGTTAAAATGCAATAAAATATACATATACTTTTAATTTCTTTAACATCAAAATGAATAAACATGTTTTAAATGTTATATCACACACTTTGAGACTAAAAAAACAGAAAATCACGCAAATAGTGTATGATTCGAGTATCCTGATAGAGAGCTGGTTTATGTTCTCGATCTGTGACGAAGTTGTTAGGTAACATAAACAAACATTTCCGCTGAAAAAAACAACACTCTATATATGTGTCCGCTTCATAGTTAGCCATTTAGAAAAAATAAACCTGCTAGACACTTCATAACCAGATATGCGTGAACAATTAAACATTATTGAGTACAAATAAGTGGCCACAAACACTCAGTCAAAGAGAAAGAGGTTGTACATCAGATGCAACGTCTATACATATATTGCAGAAACCCTAAATTTCGAATAGATAAAATATTTTCATGGTTGACAACCAAAAAATTGACTTAATTAAAAAAAGACTTCAAGAATCGGTGATTTGTACCGTTTAGGTATGAGAGATGTTTCTTATTCACATGTTTAGATTATTATGTTTTATATATATTACGTTTTTATTATTATTATTAAAATAAAAAATCCATTTAATTGTCTTCAAGTTATTTAGTTGACATTCATCAGAACATGACCGTGAAATTTCGGAAAATCATTTGTATCAAACAAGGGTCTCATGGACTCCATTAATTGCCTTTTAAATGCAAAGTTTCATAGTTTTTTATGAACACAACAAAACTAAAAGACAAACACACTGTAACTAACGCACGTTGGACAAACCACCACCATCATCATCACGATCACTACCACCACCACCACCAACAACAACAACGACAACAACAAAACCTTCGGGCTATTGAGCCAAGTCGTTGTGTTTAGTGATTTTGTTTATTATTGCAATACACCAAACGACTACTGATTGTAACAAGTGAGAATGTGTCGTCTGTCAACGTGGATGTTCTCCAGCATTATTTATTGATGACAGCTGGATCATATCTGCAAGAAGCAACGTCAACGCTCAACTAACGTCAACGCTCAACTAACGTCAACGCTCAACTAACGCCAACGCTCAACTAACGTCAACGCTCAACTGTGACTACAACATTCAACAAACAATAACGTTCAAGTATCGAAATTATGTTTCGTGAAAATGTACTTTTGAAGTGTAATTACTGTTGAAGGGACGTGACGAGGTATGAAATGTTGTGGATACATTGTTTGTGTTGACATTTGGCTTTCAAACATTAATTAAAACTCACACTGTCGTAAACACAAGGATTTTTCGTATTGCTATGCCACACATCAACATCATCATCATCATCATCATCATCATCATCATCATCATCTTCATATTCATCATCATATTCATCATCATATTATTCATCATCATTTTCATAATCGTTTTCACTTTTATTATTATTATTATTATTATTATTATT
Organism: Sinonovacula constricta; assembly: GCA_007844125.1. Classification (NCBI taxonomy): domain Eukaryota; kingdom Metazoa; phylum Mollusca; class Bivalvia; order Cardiida; family Solecurtidae; genus Sinonovacula; species Sinonovacula constricta. The sequence goes on along the minus strand of CM017569.1, from coordinate 14,676,112 downwards.
ATTATTATTATTATTATTATTATTATTATTATTATTATTATTGTTATTATTATTATTATTATATTATTATTATTATTATTATTATTATTATTATTATTATTATTATTATTATTATTATTATCATCATCATCATCATCATCATCATTTATTATTATTATTGCATGACTGCTATTATTATCATTCTAAGTATTTTTTATAATTGTTAACATTTCTATTGTTGATACTATCAATTCATTGTTATATTATTTGGATTCAAATGTGTGAATAATGTGATAATTTACGATAATGCACAGAACAATAGTAGATAAAAAGACATTGGAGATACAAAATTGAAGAAACAACAACCCACAGGATAATTTGGAATTTATTTTAATAAAACTAGCACATCATCACATGTACAAAAGGCTTCGCTGGTCTTCTTATACGAGAACCCTGAAATATACGGTACAATTGATTCTAATAATGTAAAATTATACAGGTAACCATTGGTACACTTACAAACTTACATATTTATACATCCTTTTAAATAAACTAAATACACCTTTACAATCATTTAACACTTTACATAAGACACCATGCTGCGTAGTAACTTAATGAACACTGTTTTCATCTTCTTTTCTGAAATGCAATATGGATACTTAGTAAGCATAACGACATGACAGATACACATAACATCTTAAAGATTCTTGATAAAATAAAAAACTTTCATGAATGTAGCATGACTGGTTACGCAATTTACCTGATTATGGTTTAAACGAAGACCGAGTTTGTTTCCATAAAAAAGAGAGTTATTTTGTTTTAATCGCTTCCTACGAAATACTATAAACATACATTATACATTCATGTGAATACCATTCGACAACCTGGAAACACCAGAGCAAGTAATTATTAAAGTATGTGCGTAGATATAACAGGACAAGAAGTATTTTCAAGTAACACGGCCACCATTTATTTCTTCGATTTAACTAAAACGAAGTCAAATGGATTTAAAGCAAACTAATTGCTGAAACTATTAGAATATGTGTGAGTCTGTTCACTGGCAAGGGATTTGTATGACATGGGCCAAATGAACAATTGGTTTCCGTTAAAGACACTGGTAAAGTGTTATTTTAAAAGTGTAAAATCGATGTTTTTTCCCATCAAAATTCTGGTCATCATGAGTCATAGAATAAAATATGTCTGTTGAAACATACAAAAGATGGAAATACATTTCATTTCAATATATGTAACAATCTTAAGTCTATCTATGCAAGTTACCCCTTGTTAAAAGATGATAATTATTATTGTTGGTCTCAAAGGTATGGTCGTGTCGACTTGTTTAGAAACGAACAGTTGTGTTTCACTTAAAAGTGGCATTACTAAAAAATAAATGATTATACACTTTTTTCCGAATAATAAATACCCGAAAAAAGATTGACTTGATTAAGTTGATTAAATTAGTCACATTAATAGTTTGGGGCACAAAAATGTTTAACGTTAAATTTAGGAGAACATATTTAAAGCTCAGTGGTAACACTCACCAGATCAATAATATCTGCCCCATGTGTTTTGTCCCCACCGGTTTATCCCGGCCCAGTTTCGCCATCCGCCTCGATCGTCGAACCGGTCTCCTCCCCAGCCCATTCCACCCCACCCCATTTGTCCCCATCCTCGTTGTCCTTGGCCCATCAAACCATGACGCAATCCACCTCGGCTCCAGTCGTCACGACCCCAACCACCCCTGCCCCAGTCATCCCGGCCCCAGTCGTCACCACCCCAACCACCCCAACCACCTCGGCTCCAGTCATCTCGGTCCCATATACCGCGACCAAAACCACCTCGACGCCAGTCGTCTCGGCCGTCGTCTGACCGACCCCAGCCAAGTGAACTATATCCACGACCCCACCCATCGTCGTCTCGTTCAAATCTTTGGGCAACAGCTATTGCCAATAGGTAGACTACCAACACTGCAAGTGGCCGGAGGAAGTGATCCATTCCTTGACGGAAAAACAAACACACAGCAACAACAAATAAAATGTTTGTGAACCTGCCTAAAGTTTGTTAAAGTTTTGTTAATAGCATATATATTCTCATAAAGAGCCTTTCGCTATACAAATTCCATTCGAAACCTACGACAGCCTGAATTTTAAATAATTTAAATATATATATCATTGATAGATTTTAGGAAGTGAACGTCACTAGAAAATTAACGTAACTGTAATTAGATCTGTGATTATCCTACTGTCCCCCTCGGAAAGAGCAGTTTTTACAAAGAATCGTGTTATATCTCGTTGGCCTAAAGCATATTTGTTAAAGTCAATTACCGGCACTGATATACTATTTCATTTTAAAGTGCAAATGTGTATCGCATATTGTTATAACAAACTGTTAGCCGACAGTTTTTAAACAATTTCAGAATAATTGTGCTCATTACCTTCTATTGTCTATCAAATAACTCCAAATCTTTTATCAATGTCGCTATCCTTATATAGAGAGTTCTTGTCCTAAGGGCTGACTAACATGTCTTTTTGATGTCCGAATTGTGTATGCAACCCCACACTCACCTAAAGAGGTTTTTTTTGTATATTCCCAACGTTCGTGAATATGAGATGCTATAATGAAAACCTACATAAACGTACACTACTGACTATATGTGTATACTTAACTCGTGATTTTAATCTTTGCTAGCTTAATGAAATTTTATTGCAATTGAACGATATAATGAGTAAATCATGTTCGCTTTTTTATTGAATTCAGGTTTAGTCAATAGAGCAAATAATCTTGGTAGCTTTGGATATAACTTTAACAGCCATTAATTTTTTTAAAAAGAAAACAATTATTTTGCAAAATTGATTGTTAACATTTATTCTGCATTGCATTTATTAATATAGATTACTTGCAGTGTCTTTATGAAGAAATTATGTTCACCATTAAACATTTTATACGACCCTTTCTCATGTGGTCGATGCAGTCAAACGCGGAACATATCTTATTATTATCGTTGTGATTTAAGGAGGGTCGTCAAAGTTTGACAATGCGACTGCTTTTCATCCGTTAGTTGCAAAAAAAAAAGCAAGGCACAGTAGAGCTAGGCAATATCCGCATTATAAAATGTTTCATTGCTCTTTCACCATAACTCACCATCTTCTGTCATACTTTGACCACAAGTTGTAAGGTTGTGCAGGTTTTGTCGTGTGTAGATGAATACAAAGGGTCTCCAAATCATAATTAGAGTCGACCTTTAGAAAACTAAAATATTATCTTGTCCCACTATCCAGATCAGTCAGTCACAGTCTTGAATTTTAATATTTCCATACGGATTCATTTCAAGATAAACTGTTGTCTTAAAAACGACTGATCACGTTCAGCTAGATTTCTAGCTCTTTCTGCTTCTTCTGAAACATGTATTTCGATCTCAAAGTATGGCATCATTTGAAAAGAGTGTCGATTCAAGAGTCATGTCAAGATAACGGTAGAACATTATCTACTTACGAACCTTTTTTATATTCATGATCAGATGTTAACGAACGTAGCGGCCATATTAGTAAAAAGGTCTTTATTAAAAAAAAACACACAATATTGTTACTATTTGCATATATCAGTAATGCATGCGATGACTTTATAAGGATCATTATTATAGGATGGTATGACGCATGGTGACGACATAATAAGATGGTCTGACTCATGGTGACGACATTATAAGAGGGTCTGACTCATGGTGAAGACATAATAAGAGGGTCTGACTCATGGTGAAGACATAATAAGAGGGTCTGACTCATGGTGAAGACATAATAAGAGGGTCTGACTCATGGTGACGACATAATAGGATGGTATGACGCATGGTGACGACATAATAAGATGGTCTGACTCATGGTGATGACATTATAAGATGGTCTGACTCATGGTGATGACATTATAAGAGGGTATGACTCATGGTGACGACATAATAAGATGGTCTGACTCATGGTGACGACATAATAAGATGGTCTGACTCATGGTGACGACATTATAAGATGGTCTGACTCATGGTGATGACATTATAAGATGGTCTGACTCATGGTGACGACATAATAAGATGGTCTGACTCATGGTGATGACATTATAAGAGGGTATGACTCATGGTGACGACATAATAAGATGGTCTGACTCATGGTGACGACATAATAAGATGATCTGACTAATGGTGACGACATAATAAGATGGTCTGACTCATGGTGACGACATAATAAGATGGTCTGACTCATGGTGAAGACATAATAAGATGATCTGACTAATGGTGACGACATAATAAGATGGTCTGACTCATGGTGAAGACATAATAAGATGATCTGACTAATGGTGACGACATAATAAGATGATCTGACTAATGGTGACGACATAATAAGATGGTCTGACTCATGGTGACGACATAATAAGATGGTCTGACTCATGGTGATGACATTATAAGAGGGTATGACTCATGGTGACGACATAATAAGATGGTCTGACTCATGGTGACGACATAATAAGATGGTCTGACTCATGGTGACGACATTATAAGATGGTCTGACTCATGGTGATGACATTATAAGAGGGTATGACTCATGGTGACGACATAATAAGATGGTCTGACTCATGGTGACGACATAATAAGATGGTCTGACTCATGGTGACGACATTATGAGACGACCTGACTCATGGTGACGACATAATAAGATGGTCTGACTCATGGTGACGACATAATAAGATGGTCTGACTCATGGTGACGACATAATAAGATGGTCTGACTCATGGTGACGACATAATAAGATGGTCTGACTCATAGTGATGACATTATAAGAGGGTCTGACTCGTGGTGATGACATTATAAGAGGGTCTGACTCATGGTGATGACATTATAAGAGGGTCTGACTCATGGTGAAGACATAATAAGAGGGTCTGACTTATGATGACGACATAATAAGATGGTCTGACTAATGGTGACGACATAATAAGATGGTCTGACTCATGGTGATGACATAATAAGATGGTCTGACTCATAGTGATGACATTATAAGACGTCCTGACTCATGGTGACGACATAATAAGATGGTCTGACTCGTGGTGAAGACATAATAAGACGACCTGACTCATGGTGACGACATTATAAGATGGTCTGACTCATGGTGACGACATAATAAGATGGTCTGACTCATGGTGACGACATAATAAGATGGTCTGACTCATAGTGATGACATTATAAGAGGGTCTGACTCATGGTGACGACATAATAAGATGATCTGACTAATGGTGACGACATAATAAGATGGTCTGACTCATGGTGACGACATTATAAGAGGGTCTGACTCATGGTGAAGACATAATAAGATGGTCTGACTCATGGTGACGACATAATAAGATGGTCTGACTAATGGTGATGACATTATAAGATGGCCTGACTCATGGTGACGACATAATAAGATGGTCAGACTCATGGTGACGACATTATAAGAGGGTCTGACTCATGGTGACGACAGTATAGGATGGTCTGACTCATGGTGACGACGTAATAAGATGGTCTGACTCATGGTGACGACGTAATAAGATGGTCTGACTCATGGTGATGACATTATAGGATTGCCAGACTCATGGTGACGACCTTATAGGATTGCCTGAATCATGGTGACGACCTTATAAGAAGGCCTGAATCATGGCGACGACATTATAGGATGGTCTGACTCATGGTGAAGACATTATAGGATGGTCTGACACATGGTGACGACCTTATAAGAAGGCCTGTATCATGGCGACGACATTATAGGATGGTCTGACTCATGGTGAAGACATTATAGGATGGTCTGACTCATGGTGAAGACATTATAGGATTGCCTGAATCATGGTGACGACATAATAAGATGGTCTGACTCATGGTGATGACATTATAAGATGGTCTGACTCATGGTGACGACAGTATAGGATGGTCTGACTCATGGTGAAGACATTATAGGATGGTCTGACTCATGGTGAAGACATTATAGGATGGTCTGACTCATGGTGACGACATAATAAGATGGCCTGAATCATGGTGACGACATAATAAGATGATCTGACTCATGGTGATAACATTATAAGATGGTCTGACTCATGGTGACGACATAATAAGATGGTCCGACTCATGGTGACGACATAAAAATAGGGACTGACTCATGGTGATGACATTATAAGAGGGTCTGACTCATGGTAATGACATTATAAGAGAGTCTGACTCATGGTGACGACATTATAAGACGACCTGACTCATGATGACGACATAATAAGATGGCCTGACTCATGGTAATGGCATTATAAGAGAGTCTGACTCATGGTGACGACATTATTAAACGACCTGACTCATAGTAATGACATTATAGGATTGCCAGACTCATGGTGACGACATTATAGGATGGCCTGACTCATGGTGACGACATTATACGATGGCCTGAATCATGGTGACGACATTATAGGATTGCATGAATCATAGTGACTACATTATAGGATTGCCTGAATCATAGTGACGACATTATAGGATTGCCAGACTCATTGTGACGACATTATAGGATGGCCTGAATCATGGTGACGACATTATAGGATTGCCTGAAACATGGTGACGACATTATAGGATTGCATGAATCATAGTGACTACATTATAGGATTGCCTGAATCATAGTGACGACTTTATAGGATTGCCTGAATCATAGTGACGACTTTATAGGATTGCCAGACTCATGGTGACGACCTTATAGGATGGCCTGAATCATGGTGACGACATTATAGGATTGCCTGAATCATGGTGACGACATTATAGGATTGCCTGAATCATGGTGACGACCTTATAGGATTGCCTGAATCATGGTGACGACATTATAGGATTGCCAGACTCATGGTGACGACATTATAGGATTGCCAGACTCATGGTGACGACCTTATAGGATGGCCTGAATCATGGTGACGACCTTATAGGATTGCCTGAATCATGGTGACGACCTTATAGGATTGCCTGAATTATGACAACATTTAAGGATTTCCTGATTATCTATTTCTTAGTTAAGTATCATTATTATGATACTGTCGAAATATTTGACACACTAGTTTAAACAGTCATTTGTTGACGGATGACTTCTCTTAATCGGTAATGGAACATTAACTGCTTGTCGTTGTTTTTTTTTACGAAATTAAAATGCAAAAACCTTAAACATACTAATTATAACCATGCGTTTTCTGAAGTTTTTGTAATATACAAGTTATCGATTTCTAGTTTTGTACGGTCGTATTTTACATGTCTACAGTTACATTGAGCCTGTCTAATAACATAACTTATGCCTATGCGATTCAATAATGAAATGGATATTTCTAAACGTGTATGAGTCCCATTCTCTCTTTCAAAGGAAAAGGACATCACGTGCACAGGTTCAGTCTGCACAGGTTCAGTCTGTGCACGTAAGGCAGGCCTTTTTTCTTCAGGAAAGACATAGTCACGTGCACAGAAAGGCCCGCGCAAGTGATTATTTTGTTAAAACAAATCATTGCGATATATATAGGGTCGTATCGACCTTTATCAAACAAAGAATGAGCCTTGCAATTCCGGATATTGGATTTAAGGCAAAATATGTAATACTTTACTGAAGGTATAATATCGTCCGTGTGAGAAATGTGTGAACATGTGTCTAGAGTCTAGGAAACTAGCCCCTATCCTTAAACACTCACTTTCTTTAAAGTGTCGTCGATTTATTCGGTGACACATATCAAGTTATCATGTTTTTATTTATACCAACCGGCCCCCCTCATAGCTATAGGTTTCGGTCGAAATATGTCCATATGACAGGCTTTTGCTGTCTTACTCTGGCAAGGATTTAGTTTACATTAACATTATATTTAAACCTAGTAAAACATCTTTCAGTTGTCGTGTTGAGTTTTGGTCAAACCAATTATGGCTTTATACTTTGACAACAGGATATAAATATTGCCATAGTGCTCTAATCGATGTACATTTGTACATGTTATAGGCTTGTTTTGCAGACACACATGGCTCCGTCTTGATACATTGCAATGTAATTAATTAGACACGGTACTTTTATATATTCGCTATTTCCCGCTGTCCATATATTTCTCTCTATTTGTACTCTTTTTTGTAATGTCGAGACAAATATCTTGACTTTACAAAGGTAAATGTTTTTGCATATCAAACGTTCACACTTTATTATTCTCGTACATTCTACCATTCTCAGGAATACAGGTATCATTCAGATAAAAACTGCATATTCCTGATGCGTACTAGCTGTTTTGTCTCAATATAACTATGGTATTTCCTGATATTTATTCATGTTTATTCTCTGTATTATACATCTATATTGTACGTCTGAAAGGACATATCCTGTTCACATAGCCAGTATATCGGTACACTGTCTTTGTTTTTGTTGTCACAGCTTACAAGTTACTTCATTTACATACTTGACTGAAAACACCTGCTTCAGAACAATTACTGCATACCATTATTGTTAAGCAAAACAAAAACTAAGATATTTATTAGATGTCAAAGTAACAATACATATTAATGTCAAGTAATGTAGTCCCTGATCAAACAGTCCTCATGCAAATGGAGGCGAAAAATTAGATAATAAGATTAAGCCACAGGTGTCAAACTTAGTTTCTACTCCCCCCATGAGGCAACTAGAAACAAAGAATACATGACAGATAACATAATATATATATATACGCCATCTTAACAATAATCATTCATTTTTCGTATATAAATATATTATTGTACTGAGACATTTTCCAGGTAGACGAGAAAGCAAGGCTGGCAAGAGGCTATTTTTTTCTTTAAGCAAATATTGTCTTTGAGTGAATTTGGACTTTTCCAGGCTACACCTGACAATTGTAACAACTTATAAGTCCTAATTTGTTTGTCATTTAAAAGTATTGTATATACTGTAAGACAGACCGGAAACACCATTTATTATATTGAAACTAATTAGTTTTATACAGGATAATTAACAATGAATAAGCTCAATATTTAAATTAAAATATAAATTGAATGTTCCATAGTATTTACATATTGTTGTTATTTTATTTTTTATTTTATTTTTCGGACAAAATGGCCAATAACATGCGGGAGATTGCATAGCCTCCCTAATTTTTAAGTAGATGTTATTTCAGCGGTAATGCTGATAACAGCTGCAGTTTTTGGTCTTTGGTCAATTAACAATTCAAATGCTTTTGATTTTTGATGTTGATCGTGTGCATTTATTTCTTTTAAAAAGAAAAGAGACGTGATTTACGTCAGGTTTCATCTAGGAGGCATGGAGAAATATAACACTCAGTGTTCAATGTCATAGTAGTCTTATGACTGATTGGTAATAATACAAAACAAGATTGCGAAATAAGTGTTGCCATTTTGTGTCTCAACTGAGTTTCCGACTGTAATGTTGTTAACTTACTCATCTGGTTGCTCGCATTAAGACAGAACTGCGTTCTCTGAACAAATGTGGTGTTATTTGTGTGGGGTTAAAGAAAGTGAACCAATAAATGAATGATTTTAGTCTTTTATTAACAGCGTGAACTCGGTAATTAACTTTGGTATGCTGTTATTTAATGAGGTATGTTAGTGTTAACAAATAAGGAGATCCAATTGACAGTTAACAACACAATCAATCATGTTTTAATCAAGCGTTCTACATATCGATTATGTAAAATAATATTCATATATGACTTTGGGGTAGTTTGTTATGTCTTGTTCTGTTTCTTTCAATGTTATAGGAAAAGTCCTCCCAGAAGCAATCCGGCACCGAATCCAGGTCCACCCCATCCTCCCCACGGTCCGCCCCACCGTCCCCAAGGTCCACCCCATCCTCCCCATCCTCCCCAAGGTCCGCCCCATCGACCCCAAGGCCTTCCCCATCCTCCTCCCCATCTTCCTCGTCCACCCCAGCCCCCACGCCCACCCCAGCGTCCACCGCCGCTCATTCGTCTACTCCCTCCTTGGGCCTCAACCATTGTTGTTAGCAGACACGTGGCCACCAGCACCACAACCAGCAGGGTAAGGAGATACCTGGTCATGTTATCGGCTGGAAAAGATGATATTAGTATTGTCACTGAACTATTGCAATAGAAAAACAATCTTGTCATGGACATAAGCCAACAGTAAAACAATGATGTGATGGAAGACCCCCAGCAGTTAAGCAATTCTCATTATGAAATGTTCTGGTTGCACTCCACCACTTGTGAAAAAGTGTTTCTGATCTTTTTTATGTTTAGAACATATCAGTTTGGGGTTAAAGTTATCTTCAGCATTTATGTTTCTTGAAGAGCTTGTTAACGTATCTGCAGTGTGTTCACTAAAAATACGCGTTTTAACTGTCACCGGCTGAGTATTAACTTCGCGACAAAGGTTAAAAGTACTGTTTCGTTTTTATTATTTATTATTAAAACTAGTCTCTTACAGTTATTACGTACAGACAACATTTATAAATATTTGTTTGTCTAATTTTCTATTTGAATATATTGACTTCTGATTTTAAACTGATTTTGTCCCCCACTAACTATATTTTTCAGTTGACAGTGTTTAGCGAAGTATAAAAGTTCACAGATAATAAAGTATGCCCGTCGTACCTCAAGTACGATAGAAAATTATGTATTGGACAAATTGAATTTGAATATCAAGCTGTGAATTTCAAACGAATAACATCACCGAAGAGATATCTTAATATGAGAGTAGTTTTGGTTTTGTTTATGTGTTGTTTAAATGATTTTTTGTTGTTTTTGTTTATGTTATCAAACAAACATCTTGTTCGTCATATGTTTAGTCAATCTACTTTGTATCTGCATGAAAACATTTTGAAATGTGAATTGATTATAAGATTCAATATTGGTTTATTCAATAGATAAGAGTCCTATGGCCATACAAGTACATTATATGTGCTTGTAAATTAAAGCAAACCCTCTTTAGCCTGTTATATAAGCATATATTGTTATAAGGTTTATATAAATATGTGTTGATCCAGATCGACCAGCTCCCTACTGTGAGCCGTGTGAGCAGGACCTGCATGGTTTGCTGCTTTGTCCTAAGCAAATATCTAAGATTTAGTATTGCTTGACAATACACGGTCTACATATTGTGCAAAAAAACATTTGAATTGTGTAAACAGTTCATTTGAGTTGTGTAAACAAACCATTTGAATTGTGTAAACAAATCATTTGAGTTGTGTAAACAAACCATTTGAATTGTGTAAACAAAACATTTGAATTTTGTAAACAATCCAATTGAATTGTGTAAACAAATAACTTGAGAAGTGTAAACAAACCATTTGAATTGTGTAAACAAACCATTTAAATGGTGTAAAAATCATTTCAGTTGTGTAAACAAACCATCTAAATTGTGTAAACAAACCATTTAAATAATGTAAACAAAGCATTTGAATAATGTAAACAAACCATTTGAACAAAAACATGCATTGTTACACAACATAAACCACCAAAATATTTTATTTGAAGCTGATCTTTGAAAACAATGAAATAAAAACTTCCTAATATTTTTATGTCAAAGCAGGCAGTGTCATTTCTAAAGTTAGTTACGATGCACGAAAGCACAAGTCCATCTCCCACACAACATTTTGTAGCTGAATGAACTTAAACTGGATATAGTAGAAGTTATACTTAACATTGCCATATGAGAGAACGAAATGTGCATAAAACAAATATCCGAGATAAGTATTTTTACACGTGAATACATAAACCTATCTTTACTTATATTGTGTTCAAAATACGTTTGTAAAAATCTAAATATTATGATTCTAATTCATTGATGTGCATTTTATCAAAACTAAAGAAGAGAGTCAACAGTTATAAGCCTAAATTGTTCAATGTGTTCAGCGGGTACTGGCAAGAATCAAATACACAATAATTATAAAAGAATTCGTTAAATAGTTTATCTTATAATATAACTTTTATTAAATTTCATTTGCCGTATAATACTATATTACTTTTCTTTAGACATGCGTTTGAATAGATAGCTTAGTGTTGACAAATATCTTACCTGTGTGTAGTCACTGTAGGGGCCGCGTGGTCCCGAACCAATGTCCCCAATCCGACTGTGTATCAACCTATATACCATCTACCATGTTCATGGTGTCGTTAATAAAGGGGCCAATATATCAAAACTCGCGATTGTATAAAAATACAAAATAACAAGTAATTGGTATTTGTATAAGTATGTCAATTCTCTCATAAAATAGCCATGTCATTCACGATTGATCATAGTTCTCTTGATATAACATATGTTAGTATCATTCGGACATACGGAAAACTTCATAGCTTGTGAATAAACATAAAACGAAACGCATCGTTTGAAGCTGCTCTTGCATGATCTCGTGATGTTGCTATAGTGACTTTCTGGCTGGCACTCTATCTCCAAGTTAAAATGCGCTATTCATAACATGTAGATATACATATAAATATATATATATATATATATATATATATATATGATTATTTGATGGTCTTCACTGCAAGTTTCTTTGGAAAAGAAAACAATTATGGGATGGGATGGGGGGGGGGGGGGGGGGGATTAGCCGATACTGTGCAGCGACATTTCTATTTTTTTAGCACAGGGGCACTTATGAGGTGCCCAGGGACTGAACCCGGCCGGTCCATTATACTGACATCAACGAGTCAGGCGTAATACTAGCCCCTTAGCCTCGAGCGTTAGGAAGGAAGCCACTAATACCATCTTTAAAGTCTTTTGTTTGACCCGGCCGGGGTTTGAAATTCACGACCTTCTGATCCGCAAGCCGAAACAATTATGGTAATAATGGACAATTAATTAATGGTCATAAACCAGTAAGCATATGAACATATTCTTTGATATCAAATTAGGACAGATCATGGAACAATGTGTGTATAGACTAGGTCAAACAGCAGAATTTTATCTTCTAAACCATCACCGATATTATTAGGGCCTCCAGCTAACCCTAGCTGATTAGGTCTGAAATTTAAAGAGCAACGGTGGTCAGTGCCCTTAAAGCCACATTAACCCATGTTGCACAAGGTAATCGGCAGAAAATAATTCAAAACAAAAAGTATATGGCAACTTTCATGGCAAGAGCAATATCGTTTTAATTATTGTCGGGTCCAGCTGTAATCCCGACAAACTGATAAGTGCTTGTTATAACCTGTCAAATCATATCTATAAATGGTAAGTTGCAAATTGTGTGTAAACCCTGCGCCAGTCTACTGTATGACTATATTAACATGCACGTATCAAGAGCCATTGGACTGCCATATAAGAGGTTCTATGTTCGAATCATACTGACATCAAGTATTTTTTTTTACTTTCTGCTTCTTTTACCTTTCTTCGTATGCTTTTATCGAAAAGGTAAAACAATTGTGTCTGCCAGCGTCATTATGACTTAAAATACCTTTTGAAGTTATCACGATTACCTTAAAACAGCTTTGATGTTTTTTTATTACAAAAAAGTAACAATGATTTTAATGATTTGAACGATGTGATTTTATCTTATCACAATTAAAAAAATTCTGAGATGTCGGCTGAATTGATATTTGGACATCATTCCCAATTCACGCATATATCTCGTAGCTGTGGTTCATGTGCATTTTAGATAAGAATTTATGGTTGTTTTATTATCTTCTCTTACACAACTCTTCTAGACAACAATATCATGGTTAATGTTTGAATCTTTTCTTCTGGGTCGTAGTTTCAGGAAATATCACCCTTTTCAGTTTTTTATATAAATCTGGCATACAGAAAACAGACAAAACGGAAAGAAGTGTAAGTGCTATAATATTTTATGACATAGGTCTGTATGTTATTCTTAAAGCTATCATACTCTGATACAATTTATGAAATCACCATGCTTCGTGAAAAGGTGGTCTGTAGCCAACATAAACAGACACTTTTGATTCTAGTTTCTAATAGAATGCAGAGTACAGTTTCTATGAACTATCCGAAAAATCCGCCTAGAAGAAGTCCGAGACCAAATCCGGGCAGGAAACCTCTTTGACCACGCCATCCCCAACCTCCCCTCTCACCCCATCCGCCCATACCACCCCATCCGAGCCAACCACCCCAACCACCTCTTCCTCCCCAACCGCCCCATCTTCGACGCCAGCCGCCCATCCCTGGACCACCCAAGCCGCCGCCACCGACAGCTCCACCATCGCTTCCACAACCACCCATACTGCCACAACCACCTTCGTCAATGATAATCTGTGCTTCAGTTGTGCAGGTACCCAGCAGTATAGTCACTGCCACGGTCACAGCGAGATACTGTGCACGGACGTTCATCATGCACTGAAAATATATGCCAAAACAATCGATGCATGTAGGAAAGGCTCCATTTGATTTTTGTTGTTCCAACACAAATATAGTCTTTAATAATGACGTCTAGCTAAAGTTAGCTGGGGAAGACTTATACGAAGATAAAGTTTGTATCGCCCAGGCGCGAAGAAGACCTCAATTAATTGGTTACTGCAAAAAACTAATTTGATCAATTGTTTTGTCCAAGTGAAGAAGACATTTTGACGAGGGGTTAGAACGATTAGATTGTGGCGCAGTTGGTCTAGTTCGAAGCTCAAACTACAACATTGTTCTACCAGTTGAACGTTTTGAACGTTATTTATGTGATTGAAACGAAAGATCCACCACGATAAAATTAACTTGTATGAATTATATAAGAAATGAGTAAGGTGTCGAGAAAAAACAGAAGCTATATTGGCATATTTCTTACTTCTCAAATTTTTTGTTTGCCATCTGACTGTCAAACAGTGTTTTTTCTCTAGCAGTAAATGCAGGTTTGTTTTAATGTCATATGGTCCCATTTGTGAACATGAAAATGCCCGATCCGAACTTGATGGGTATTTGAACAACATATGTAATTGTTTACATATGATCCTGAGATAAAGGGTAATATTTTTGATCTTATTCCAATTATAATTGTAAGTTAATAAAATTAAAACACGCCTGCAAATATGCCCCAGTGTTACCAAGTCAATCAGCACACTATATAAACCATACAGGTTCAAAATGCATTTCTTTTCAAAACAACATGAACAATGAACAAGAGATCGATTGGTACATCGTGTGCAATACGTTTTCGTTTCTAAAATTTTACTTATTAAATTAATATAAAAATATATAAAATATTATTTTTCAATGAGTCCGAAAACAAGATTAAATAAGAACAACAAAAAACAATAACATTATAACAACAACAACAACGCTATTTTTCAGTGTAAACGCATTATTTGACAACATCTGTTTTATGTATGAGCGTGCTGACACTCAGAACATTAAGTGCATAAAGATGTCGTAAGAAAGACACAAAATACCATACCTTTATACGATCTTGAGTAGCCCTTTTCTATAAGAATCACACAATGTATAGTGCACGTTGTTAATTTCAGAAAAGTCAAATAGAAGACACAAATAGTCTGGGTGGTTTATAAGTCCATAAATACGAGCAATCATCATTCTTCATATAGGCTTTATAAATCCACATTTGTAATCAATCATCAATCATCTACTGGTTAAACACATTGTTTTAGTATAAAACTATTTAATGGTTATGCCTGTAAAAGGATGTTACCCATGGATCATACGCTTTAAGTTACAAGTAGATTGTTATAAACAACACATGTATAAACAAATTATCAATTGTCGTTGAAGAGGGTGTGACACTGCCCATAGAAAGCATTTTAAGTTTTGCTAAATAAAATGATATATTATTTGCTGAATTAACATGATTATTTTATTCATTTATATTACACACCTCCTTCTTTGTCTGATAGAGTTCTATATATCTCGTAATGACCCACACTGACAAATGAAAACACGTGGGGAGGTATTTCCAGAAAATATAGACCTTCCCAAGTGCACAGAAAGACCAGCGCACGAAATTTCCGATGTTAAGGCGAATCGTTGTGAGATCGATATACATGAACGATTGTAAATACACCCCTTGTTGCATCTGACACTTGATTGTGTCATGTTTTGTTATGAAGCGAGGAGAACCGCCAGCGTCGCAATGTTTTAGAATTATTTTAGCCGTCTAAAGCTCAACAAACAAAGTATGTACATATGAAGTTCGGTGCATTGACGTAGTGGCATTAATTAAGAGTGTAATTTATTTTTAAAACCTTTAGGTAAATATCCTATTTAACTATAATTGTTTATGTCTCTATTCCTCAAAGACGTCTAAAAGAATTTTACCAGTCTAGGAGCCAGTATCAACCGATGTCATGCTACTTACATGTCTCTCAAATGTCGACAGTGTGTAAGTCGGACATTTACCTCGTTTTCGATTGTTCTGTGATGAGCACAGGTCTTTGCATCTCAGAACGACCTCCGACTCATTCAATATTCATGATCTTGACTACTTTGTCTAATTCAAAATGTGTTTTGAGACTGTGTTGGCGGAATCAAACTTTTTGTCACGGGATTCCAGTCATTGCCGCAACAAGAAGCTTAATTTTCTTAAAGCAATACCTACTTTTTCAGCCAATCAGCGCACAGAAAACACACATTGAGTGTGAAACTTAATCATTAAGATCATGGCTATGTAGGAGGCGTTGCTATAGTTTCTGTCAATCGTGACACTGTATTACGGGTCACGTGACATTTCTGTGGGGAAAATTTCGCCCATCTACCTTTGCAGTTTACCAAACATGGAAATACACATACACAGGGTACGAGTCAACAATATATTTGCTTGATGTGACAAAATAGCGTAATGTTAATAACTTAACTGTGCAGAGCACTCGATCATCGATAATCACAATATATGTATATAATATACAAGTCACAGATGCTCGTTTAGATGACATACTGATGCCTTTCACCACAAGACACACATGCTCGAATTGACGACATATTGATGCCACTATTCACAAGACACACATGCTCGTATTGACGACATATTGATGCCATTCACCACAAGACACACATGCTCGAATTGACGACATATTGATTCCACTTGGAAGGCTTTTTTTACATAAATTTCGACTAGGGGGTCGTTTATTATGCCGCCCATAAATATGGAACTACAAATTTGAACTGCCCTAAACGAAAATAACAGAAAGATACACTACATGTAAACACATAGACATGTAACTGCATATACTTTGAAAGTATTTGTATGGTCAGAACAAAAAGTGTGAAAAGTTTTATATACAAGACAAGCATAAGAATTGTGAGACACGAAGAATTTCTTTGTTTAACTTCAGCATACATAAGAGCAAAATCACAAAACCAAACAAACAAGTAAGAATATGTTTTTATTTCTGTGTAGTATACAGATATTTCAATAATTGCAGTATATTAGGCATAATACTTGGATTGGCTTGTCCCAATAGGCAATCGGTTATAACATAAGCTTTTGATAAAAGTGACTTTGTTCTTATCGGCGATCATGCTCCGAAATGTTAGCGAAGTCCGAATTTTGTTACCTGGAAAAAGTAAAAAAAAAACCCATATATTTCACTTTATTTTTATGGGGCGGATTACAAATGTAGCAATTAAAGGTTTTCAGAATTATTAAAATATGAAACTACACGAATTAAATAATGAATGGTAATGTTTCAATCATAGCACTGACATGAAACACTAGTACCCATGCGTATTTATACAGATGAAAGCGGCTCTTGAATTTCTCAATTAAAAAAGCAAAACTTTTTGGATGTAAATTTTTGTAATAAGAAATCATCATCTTTAAACATCTGTCACCGAGGGTTAGAACACAGTCGAGGTGAATACTTTACTTGGTACTTTTCATGAGCTACACTCTCAGACTTGCGCTGCATCGGTGATTCTGTATTGACATTCTCACACGGTCGCTTTAAAACAATTAGGAAGAGTGTATTCAAACCGAAATAGTCTCCGAAGAAGCTCCGTAATCGTAAGCTTAACAAGAACAGAAAGATAAACATATTAACAAAGAAACATGGTGATGAATATAGTTGATATAAACATAATGTGCATTTTTGGCAGAAGAACGAATGATTTAATTACACACCTTTATGTGTTGTGACGTCACTGAACCATGACTAACCCATCATCATCCAAGGGTTCCACATGCGCATTCGCCAGGGAAAGCCCCATCCCCACCTACGTCCCCAACCCCATGGACGTCGCCACATTCCAAACTGGCCGCTCACTTCATCCACGAGACTGGCGAAGAACAATGCGCCTACCAGTAGAACCACCAGCAACACTGAGGTCTTCATTGTGTGCCGAATCGTGAACGCCTGAAATAACAAAACAAACTATTCTTGGATTTGCGTCTGAAATGATAAAAGACATACGTGAGGTGTGTGTCTGATAAAAGAGACTGGACGTGTGTTTGAAGTTATAGAAACTAGCTTTATTTGCATCTAAAAAATAGAAATAACCTATTTGATTTGCGTCTGCAAGTATAGAAACCAATAGTGTGGTTGCAGCTGAAATAATATAAATCGACACTGCATTTATTCCAATACAAACTAATATCTAGATGGTATGATTTCCAGCATCCATACCTTGTATTTTTATGTCCAATATTCACTCTAGCATTTTAATCCCTTTTTATCACACACTGTAGCATCACCCTACTACTGAGCCAACCAGTTTGGGGACGACGAAATGAACATACACGTATGCCTTATCAAACTTTTATGCATAAAAATACATATTGACTCAACAAAGTCAGTTGTGTGTGTTATTTTTATTAAATATATTGCACCGATAATTAGTCAATATGGGACAGTTAGCAATCATAAGTAGAGGTAAAGCCTCTAATGCCTGAGAAGTAACAATCGGAGCTCTGCATGTCAGCTGGCAGGCGCGTTTCTGCCATAACGCACTTTACGCACATGCGTAACCTCCGTTCGAAAAATCGAAAATCTAAAAGTACCAAAAACACTCAGAAAGTCGATGCCTAACCCGGGTTAGGAATAATATATGCTATTTGCGTAGTTTCTATGTTATAAAATCTTTTTACCACACCAATCAAGTTGAAAAGGTTTAAAATGATTAAACTTATACACGTCAGAGTTTTAGTCGTTCATATTTTGCGTTAAGTTCCCCGCATGTCCGCTATTTACCTGTTATTCATTTAAAAAGAACTGGATATATTCAAAAGTATTACTGCAAAGGTTATGTCCCTTGTTATTGTGCGTAACTTCAAACACGGCCGAGGTACGCGCCTGTCAGCTGGAAACCCCTTTCTATTTTTCCCACCCACGCGACGCTGTTATGCAATACATCTTAAACACAATTTATGTCGTTAATTAACAAATGCACCTAGCTTGCTATTGTATTCTACATTTAGATAACGTTCTACCATTGGTGTCTGATTGTTTAACTCGGGAAAGTACTTGTTTTCAGCGCATTTATAGAGTTTTCTGTATAAAATTCTAATGTTCAGTGATATTATTTACGATCTTTTGTTCATTTTTTATGCTTATTAGAATTGTATGAATTAATAAATCAGTAGATTCTATCTTTCAAAACATGAACCGACAGTTAATTCAAGAACTGTAAATACATCATCCAAGTATAAATTCCTTTGGTCAGCTGCGATATGTTATAAATTAATTATCATAATTACAAATAACAATTAAAATAGGTAAATAAGAAAAGGTCCTATCGAAACTATCATAGATATTTAAATCTAAACCACCTCTAGACACAGAGGAACGGGCTTAATGTAAAAGTGACAAGAACCACTGAGACGAGACATAGTTCACACAAAAAGAAAAAACAGAAGTTAACGCCTTGAAACGGTCAGTCGGCAAAAGGACCGGCTGGGGTGCTTAAACCTGGTGTGTGGAGCGCTCCAACCTCGCACTTCCTGAAGGTTTTTTTCAATCAAACAGTGTAAATAAAAAAATCCCGACAAAGTGAGACAACCAACAATAAGCACATGCATTCTGAGTTTAAACCGATAAAATGAATTATTATATAGACAAAATAACTAGTAATAAATTAAACAATCAACATATGTACAATATATACAGTAGATAAAAGCCTCGGCCACCTTAAACCTAAAGAAGAGTAGTTCGAAATAAAATAGCCCAAGTGATGACTTATAATAAGAACAGTTTGATGACGTCATACAATGCCATGCCGTCTTATGCCAGTGTCAAAAGTGAAATTTAAAGAAAACACGAAGGAAATCATCGAATTTTAGAGAAAAAACAACAACAAAACAAAATGTATAATAGTATTGTGAGCAGTTAATAGGTAATGAGATTCAAATAATATCTCATAAAAAGTACAGGATTCATCCGCAAGGTATATAATTCAGATCTTGTTACAGATAATTTTTCTGTCAACATCACTAACGCAAGCCACCAAAAGCAGTCATTATTTTTTATATTTATGTCCAAACGAGAATATCAGCTTCACTGAATCTGTCATACATTCAAGTAGAATTATAGATGTTGTAATAATGTACTTCACTTTAAATTCTGATTAAAATGAAATGAATTACTATTTAAAATCTTACCTGTGAAATGTCTGTCCAGTTTGAAACGCACCGCTTTACGTGGTCCTTTAAATATGCGCTGCACATTATTGATGCTTACTCATTTTAGCGGTTTAATTGGTATTAAAATATCTCCAGCTGTTTTTTATAGTAAAACGATGTCACCGTAATTTGTCAATAGTTTATATGTGTCTGCAGGTTTTTCGTAAAGTATATCCTTGCGTCGTACGTGACACTTTCATAAACATATCCATCAATGTATAAAATGTACATTCTAATTATTTTAAAGTTTAAACATTGTATTCAAACATTGTAGCTGTGCACCGGCTTACAACAGTTAACAATATGACACCACAAGAAAGTATATACACATCAAAACAGTTAACTATATGACACCACAAGAAAGTATAAACACATCATAACAGTTAACAATATGTCATCACAAGAAGGTATAAACACATCATAACAGTTAACAATATGACATTACAAGAAAGTATAAACACATCATAACAGTTAACAATATGACATCACAGGAAGGTATAAACACATCATAACAGTTAACAATATGACATCACAAGAAAGTATAAACACATCATAACAGTTAACAATATGACACCACAAGAAAGTATAAACACATCATAACAGTTAACAATATGACATCACAAGAAAGTATAAACACATCATAACAGTTAACAATATGACATCACAAGAAAGTATAAACACATCATAACAGTTAACAATATGACATCACAAGAAAGTATAAACACATCATAACAGTTAACAATATGACATCACAAGAAAGTATAAACACATCATAACAGTTAACAATATGACATCACAAGAAAGTATAAACACATCATAACAGTTAACAATATGACATTACAAGAAAGTATAAACACATCATAACAGTTAACAATATGACACCACAAGAAAGTATATACACATCATAACAGTTAATAATATGACACCACAAGAAAGTATAAACACATCATAACAGTTAACAATATGACATTACAAGAAAGTATAAACACATCATAACAGTTAACAATATGACACCACAAGAAAGTATAAACACATCATAACAGTTAACAATATGACACCACAAGAAAGTATAAACACATCATAACAGTTAACAATATGACATCACAAGAAAGTATAAACACATCATAACAGTTAACAATATGACATCACAAGAAAGTATAAACACATCATAACAGTTAACAATATGACATCACAAGAAAGTATAAACACATCATAACAGTTAACAATATGACATCACAAGAAAGTATAAACACATCATAACAGTTAACATTATGACATCACAAGAAAGTATAAACACATCATAACAGTTAACAATATGACATCACAAGAAAGTATAAACACATCATAACAGTTAACAATATGACATCACAAGAAAGTATAAACACATCATAACAGTTAACAATATGACATCACAAGAAAGTATAAACACATCATAACAGTTAACAATATGACATTACAAGAAAGTATAAACACATCATAACAGTTAACAATATGACATCACAGGAGAGTATAAACACATCATACAATGGCAGGATAGTGCAACATAAAGTCATATTTAAATGCACTTAGTTGAATGCGGATGAAAATGTTAACTATGATAAACGGAACAAATAGGTAATGTTGTAAATAAATGTGTAAGTGTTCCGGGGCCCCTCAGGTTCGGTAATATAGAATATATAAATAGGTAAGTAAATACTATAACTTGACGAACTCTCATGGGCTTCATTTATATTTACGAATATAATTACAAAAATAGTTATTATTTCTTATCAAAAATATCTATATCATGCACAAATACATTAAATATCGATTTAAAAATACTATTCTTAGTTCTTGATACATCATTTAAGTTTTTCTTTAAAAAGTGCTCCACAAGAGGACAATAATTATGCCAAAAGTTGCGACAGAAATCACAATTTAAATTACTCTAATTATCTTATTCTTACACGTGTAAAAAAGAAATCAGAGAAAAATATCAGAAACAATGACAAATAAGAAAAAAACAGGACCGCTTTGTAGAAGACAACTAAGACAGTTTTTAACAGTCTTATTGATAACATAAACTTTAATCATTAACAATACATTGTAAATATAAGATGTTATAGTCCAGTCAAGTTAACAATACATTGTAAATATAAAATGTTATAGTCCAGTCAAGTTAACAATACATTGTAAATATAAGATGTTATAGTCCAGTCAAGTTAACAATACATTGTAAATATAAGATGTTATAGTCCAGTCAAGTTAACAATACATTGTAAATATAAGATGTTATAGTCCAGTCAAGTTAACAATACATTGTAAATATAAGATGTTATAGTCCAGTCAAGTTAACAATACATTGTAAATATAAGATGTTATAGTCCAGTCAAGTTAACAATACATTGTAAATATAAGATGTTGTCGTCCAGTCAAGTTAACAATACATTGTAAATATAAGATGTTATAGTCCAGTCAAGTTAACAATACATTGTAAATATAAGATGTTATAGTCCAGTCAAGTTAACAATACATTGTAAATATAAGATGTTATAGTCCAGTCAAGTTAACAATACATTGTAAATATAAGATGTCATAGTCCAGTCAAGTTAACAATACATTGTAAATATAAGATGTTATAGTCCAGTCAAGTTAACAATACTTTGTAAATATAAGATGTTATAGTCCAGTCAAGTTAACAATACATTGTAAATATAAGATGTTGTAGTCCAGTCAAATTAATGCAAAGCAGATGCACGTTTTTGACAGAACATGTTTAATAAACAAATTAAAAAAAAAACAACGTCGAAAGTACGTTATGTTTCGGTCAAACACTTCGGTCAAAAACAATAAAAAGAAAATCCACAGAAAAAGGCATTATATCCCTAAAATACGGATTATTAGAGGGTACATACAGCGATATAAGTACTTGTTAAATTAGTTTAAAGATATATGGAAGTCAGACGGACTTTTTCAGTTCATTCTTCACATGTGATAAAACATTCATTAGAAATATTTAAGTTATTCACGTGTCGTTCTCTTTCTTTCTCTTGAATATAGAAGATGTCTAAAGTGACAAGCGAAAATTTTGCACAGCTTTTTCATGAAACCTAAATATACATTTGGTGTGTTTTCTGAAAGTTCTTTTGAACAACGTCCTAGTTTTTTACAGCTGTAAATGGATAGCGTTTATCCACTCATCTCAAATGTTGACTATAATTAAATTGTATTTTCGACATGACAGATATGCGACTTAAATATCCATCCTAGAGCCATAAATAATGAATTTAATAATCTTATAAACAAAAACAAAAAACAACACAATTATCCCGAGGATAAAAATAATCGGTGTATGTCTATCAAACATTCTCTTTTTATAGCGTAAACAGATATTTAACAACCAAGTACATCA
Source organism: Sinonovacula constricta (assembly GCA_007844125.1). Lineage (NCBI taxonomy): Eukaryota > Metazoa > Mollusca > Bivalvia > Cardiida > Solecurtidae > Sinonovacula > Sinonovacula constricta. Next base: position 14,652,229 of record CM017569.1, on the reverse strand, counting down.
GTCTTGTTTTATTTTTAGTTAACCACGAACACGTTCGCATCCTTATGTCACATTTCCTTTGTGAAATAATTAATTGATTAGTGAGAGATCATTAATATTTAATTACTCTCTAAAACAGATCGAAAAGTAATGATAGTTTAGTAGTACTTATACTCGTAGACATTTTATAACATATTATTCTAAGCTATGTTAATGATCTATATTAGATCTATTTACTACGACAACAAAACTGCACGCTCTGCTGTAATTAACACGTTGTTGTTTTGTTGTTTATTCTTGTTTGTTAAGTTGTTTTATGTTTGTTTGTGTTTTTGTTGTTGTTTTGTTATTGTTGTCTTTTTGTGTGTATTGTTTGTTTGTTGTTGTTGTTTGTTAATTTGTTGTGTTTGTTTGGGTTTCTTTTGGGGTGGTTGGTGGGGTGGGGCGAGGGGGGGGGGGGCTGGGGTATGCAATAAGATTAACCCAATGCTTGGTTTTACTCCAGTAAACTCCAAAACTTTTTTTGCTAACGCTCAAGCAAAAAAGGTATAGACCCATGACTGATTGGTCTTTCCAGATTATGTTGCAAACAAACAACGAAGTAACATACATGTATATAATTATATAGATGCGTCGGACTTAAGTCAATGTATCCTTTCAGCATTATATAATGTCATGCATTTCTGTATTTACTTAAGAAAGAAGAATAGGGAAAATAAGATTCATTATTTAATGGCTGATCAGCAAACATTACTGCGAGCGTGATAAACGCCACTTCGGACATATGTTTTTAACCACTGGTAGCTTTTAAAAGGGAATGGCGACATATGCGTTTCTTTATATTTTTAAGTCATTATTACAACATAAATTAGGAAAACATAAGTTATGGCGCTATAATTCGGAAAGAACATGTCACACCTCCGCTATGAATTAACAACAAAACTTATGAGATCAAAATAGAATTTGACTCCACAACCGAGTCGATTAAACGTATGTAGAGAACACAGCTGCTATTCACCATTTTTGCAATAAATCATGTATGTAAGTTATATCCCTTGAGGTTCGGTATTTTCAGATAATTCATATTCTTAATTCAATTTTTAAGTTGCTTATATTCATAATAAATCAATTAAATATTCTGATTTTATATGCATGCTGCTGTCTGAGGCGTATTCAGAATAAAACAGTGACAAAAATCATGTTATTTTCTGCAGTAGCTATATTTCAAATGCCCATACACAAATGTGGTAACATATATAACGCCCCTTTATAAACTGATAGAGGAAATATCTGCTAACAGCATACATGGCAATGATCAACAGCAACAAAAAATCACGTGACCGTTATCTTTTATAATTGTCGTGAGTGACCTTACCGTTTAGTAAGTAATGATAGTGAGACAAAACGTCTTTGTTGTTAGGTCAGACAGTGTGTCACGTTAACATTTCACAATGTTGAATGACGTTGCTGAACTATTTTATTTATGGCATTATCAATTCATCACACTAAGTCACACACAATCACTCAGTCAAGTCCCCGAAGTGTGCGCCCATTGGTTAATTGAGCTATCATTCATTCACCGTCTAAGTATTCTTCTTTAATACGTCCATCTCTAACAACTTGAATCCACTTTCGAGGAAAACAAATGAAGTATTTACATAATGCAGTTCTTAGATCTCCAAAAATAGTCAAAATGAATCCCATTCTTGCTCAAGATTTTTTTATTGTTTGAAAAAGACATTTGTTGAGAACATCTATTACATGGATAGTTTGAGTAATGTGATGCAGCCTTAGCGCAGGTATTTCGTCATGTTGATGGTGTTGATAATGGTATAATAACAAATATTATGATGATGGTGATGATGGTGTTAATAATGAGGAGGAGGAGAAGGAGGAGAAGGAGGAGGAGAAACTTGGCGGGGTGGGGGGTGGTTTTTGTTTGTTTGTTTGTTTGTTTGTTGTTGTTGTTGTTTTTTGTGGGGGGGGGGGGTGAGGAAGCACATAGATGCATCATGATGAGTTCTCATTAGAATTACCATTCAGTAAATAATTACAATAGCTATATGATATTGCTTTTATAGGTAATGGGACACACACACGCGCGCGCGAACACACACACACAGAGACACACAGACACTCACACCCAAGCACATATACACACGCACATACACAAACAAACACAAAAGCTGTTGTTTTTTCTTTGTGAGTGTCATGTCTCGTCTTTGTGTTTTTGTACTTTAGTTTGCAGTTGTAGCATTTTTCTCAAAATGTTGAAATAATGTGTGTAGTTAACTATGCGTTTTGTTTAAGAGACTGTGCTTATTCTTTTAATTGTGGTATAATATGTACATCTTTATTAATAGGATGTAGCAATTGTTTTTGAGGTTTAGTCACTTCTACTATTATTTCTTTAAAAGAAGGTCTTTTATATTGCAAAGTTAACGAGCTGGAATTTGGTTCAATACTGCAGTAAGCTCTGTGTTGCTATTTTTTGTGCTGAAAACATACAAACAACAAGAGCAATTTTAATAAGAATACGTCACCTCGCATGACGACATGGTATAAATAAAAGAAAACGGGATTTAATTCATTCTAAACTATTTTATTTTGACATAAAGTTGTAGCGTCCCCTAGTCTTTATTGTTCACGATTCGACGGCAGTTTTGGCATTAAATTTATGCATTTAGATAGCAATCCTAATCCAACACTTCATGTTCAGAAAACATCGATATTCTGGACGAAAACGATTACTACAAAAGGGATTTCCATTTTATAATTATGAAAAGAAATAGCGCATAAGGTTGACAATTGCAATTTCACAAAATTGTACAAAAACAACTTCAAATATCGCAAATTGATGTGCTTTCACAGTTCACTCATAATTTTCTAGCCATTTAAGGCAGGAAAAAATAAAGATATAAGAATAATAAAAATAAGTTTATTACAAAAGTGATTTTATTACAAAACGGGTTGTAACAATGCCCCACTACAGGCCGACTCCAACAATCAGCGAACTGTCAGATTTGTGCGCATTATTTGGAACAAAATGTTATGCATTTTAGTTGAATATCACGAAGCAAACTCGGAAATGCTTCTTTTCTTCATCTATTTATTTAACCATCGTTTTGATCAACAACACAACCAAAAGTAAGGACATACACAGTACCATGTGTCAAACTATTCATACACTGTTATACACACAATTGCTAAACATTTCTCTATATGTCAGAGCTTTAAATTGTTTACACATCTGTGAGCGGGATGACTACAGCTTTAAAATGGAGGAACTTGGACTACACGAGGACTTCTTTGTCAGGTATGTTCAGTGTCTGTGGTTGAATCTGACTGCTGCTCTTAAAAGAATGTATAAACATTTTCTTAAGCGCACCCTTATACTAAATATTTGTAACGGCTTCCATTGAAACCTTTTTGTATTGTAAAGCTTAAAAGGAGTTTACATGTACGTTTTTCTGATTCTACAGACCCTAACAAACGTGCTGGTACTTATAAATAAAATCCTTACATATGATTTAATAGTTTATCGCATGACGTCATTCAATTGGTGCTATTATAACTAATCACTTGGGCTTATTTCGAACTTTCTATCTTATTTGAAATGTTTAGGTTGCACATGTAGAGGCTTTTATCTCCTGTACACATTGTACGTTGATAGTTCATTATAATGACAATGATTTTGTTTGTGTGTACTACTCTTGTATCTTTTTTAACTCCCGATGCAGGTGTTTGCTGTTAGTGTTTCATTTTGATGGGATATTTTTATTTACACATTTTACTTGTGAGAAAAACCCTCTGGAAGTGGGAGGTTGGAGCGCTCCACAAACCAGGTTTAAGCATCGCAGTCCGTCCTTTTGACGACTGAACACTCCAAGGCGGTAACTGCCGGTTTTGTGTGTGAGTGTGTCACGTATCGTCTCTGTGTTTTTGTCACTTTTACATTTACCCTGTAAGTTTTGATTGTTGGAATAGTATACCGAACTTTTGTATTTACGTCTCGTTTATATCATATCTCAAATTTTAAATCTTCAATTGTACTTATAAGTTTGATAATTTTGTAATAACTGTTGACGTTAAAAGTGTGTGTTTTCTTTAGTTTTGCTGATCAACCAGCTTAAGTTTAAATTTGTATCTAACCCATTCGTATTGTCGTCTTTAAATTGTGATGCCCTAGTTAACTGGTACATTGCGTGTACATTTTCATTCTTAATTCTTCAGTTCTCACTACTTCATAATTACATCGGTTTCTATTTAGATTTAAATTAAATTGACAATACTTCATAATTCGCTAAAGTGTATATGCGTATAGTAATCTTAAATTTCAGCCTTTTCCCTGACCTCAGGTCACGACCATTATATCAACAAAACTAAAAATATTCTAACAATAGTGTCGATTATTATACATTTGCCTTTATATACATAGTACATCAATACCCCTATTAAGTGATATTTAAACACCGAACGAAGTCTTTAACATTTCCGACGTTATCACATTTTTATTTAGGTTCAGCGCTGTCTGCTTAATTGAAAATATCAGTTAAATTGTGCATTGTATATCGTTTGCATTTAACACATGTCACACACGCTCGTATTAACGACATATTGGTGTCAGTAAGAAGACTTGTTTGCAATAGTTTCGATTCGGGTACCGTATTATTATGGCGACCATTCATATGGTATGGACATGTGAACTAAATTAAATGACAGATGTAGTAACTACAATAGGTGCATTCCATTTAAACACTTCAATATGAAACTACTTCAAAAGTATTTGTATGGTCATAATTGTGTTTTGATTGGTAAATAAGTTTGATATGCAGGAAACACATAGGAATGTAGATGGGAGATACAAAGAATATACTTGTTGAACTTTGTGCATATATAAGAGATAAACAAAGATAAAAACAAATAGAAAACAAACAAATAAATAAGAATGTGTTTTATTTCCTGTAATATACAGATATTTCAATAACTGCAGTAGATAAGGCACAGCACTTAGAGTGTCTTGCCCTAAAAAATAATCGTTCATAAGGTAAGCTCTTTATAAAAGTGATTTTATTGGCCACCGTGTTCGGAAATGTTGGCGTTGTCCAAATTTTATCAGCTGGAAAAGAAGAAAAAAATGCGCGACACATCTCCTTTTTTGTCGTTTAATTTTAAAGCTTTCAGACTTATTGCGCTATGAAACTACATGAACTACATCATAAATGGTTATATATTCTATATAGCCAAAGCCGACAGGTCAATAGTTTTTCTAAGGAAAAAACACATCTGTGGATGCGAATTCTTACAATAAGGAATCATCATAAACATCTGTGGTCGAGGGTTCGAGATCCAGTCGTGGCGAATACTTTAATTTGTACTTTTATATTCTACTTCATTAGAACCGCAGTGCATCGGTGATTCTACTCAGATGGTCTGACAAGATTGGTTTCGAGAAAAATTATGACGTGTGTGTCCAAAACGAAATAGTTTTACCAAAGAGGCGTCATAATCTTAAATTTAACAGAGACAAACATGTAAATCAAGAAACATGATTATGTATATAATTAATATGGACAAAATACTGATTGATAGAAACCAAACGGTCCGGAAACATTGTAATTAAAAAGACTTTGAAAGTTAAACTTTTTCAGAAGCACTTATGGTTTTGTTACACACCTATATGTGCCGTGACGTCACTGATCCACGACTACCACATCATCATCCAAGGGTTCCACATGCCCCATCTCCACGGACCACCCCATCCCCATCCCCACCTACGCCCCCAACCACCACCCCAAGGACCCCATCGACGACCCCACCTCCCGCCCCGCTGGCCGCTCACTTCATCCACGAGACTGGCGACGAACAATGCGCCGACCAGTAGAAACACCAGAAACACTGAGGCTTTCATTGCGGGCTTAATCGCGAATGCCTGAAATGAAAAAAACACACACACAATTCTTGGTTTGTGTCTGCGGTAATAGAAAACTAATCGTTTGACTGGCTTCTGAAATAATAGAAATTAAACGTTTTGCGCCTGAAACTACAGAACACAGTCTGATTTGCATCTTAAATCAACGGTGTCAATTAAGTTTAAATGAATATGTACCAATCGTGCAACATTAATTGTTCTTCCGAAAAATATTATTGCAAGTCTCCTAAAATATTGGTAGTGATATCATGCAATGCGTTGTATATTGCAATCGATTATTATGCATCTGATGTGTAAGTGCTAAGTATTAGACGCATGAGGCATGTTATTGCTTTAAACAAATGCAATGAAATATATAAAATACATTGTTGTGATTGCATGTCAAGTAACCACATGGCGTGAGTTACTGACATACACATGTATTCAATGTATTCCTGCTGTTCCAGCTTTATTTGACTTATACCCTTGTAAATTTGTTTGTCCCACAGCGCTTTAGAAACGCATAATTTCTCTTTTTACAATCGATCTATATTCATAGACGACATGGTGTTGTACATATTATTACGTTCAGCATCTTCTCAATCATTGATTAAATTTTTTTTCGTTCCCTGTTTTATTGTCTTCATACCAGCTAAGTTCTGCATAGTTTTACTCATACAAACAAATATCTAAGATGCTAAGATATCCGATCTTCAAACCTTGTACATTATACCCATATTAATTTATACCCATATGTCTCATATTCACTTTAGCATGTAACCCAGTTTCTTATTTGTTATGTGTATACTCGTACATTGTTAAAACAAGCTAAAGTCAATTAGGAAGTTGTAGTGATCGAGATCCCATACTGTAGCATCATCATGCCACTGGGTTAACTAGTCTGGGAACAAGAAAAGGGAAATACAATAGTGCCGTATCAGCGTATAAGATATTATGCGTATAGGATACTTAGTTATTAAAAATGGCAATTGTGTTTGGTTTTTGTTTTAAATAAATCGCACTGATTGATAGTCAATATGTCGACAGTCAGCTATCCTTGGTAGAGATAGAGCCCAGACAAATGTCTAGGTAGAACAATCGGCGCTCAGCAGGTCAGCTGGAAACATCTCCATTTCATAGTTTTCGTCACGACTGGGGTTCTTACCCACACGACGTTGTTAGACATAGTGTTTTAACCACAAATAATGTCGTTAATCAACAGTAGACCAAACTTATGACGTGTTCTACATTTAGCTTACTTTCTACAGTTTTGTATCTCATTTTTTAAATTGTTGTCGGGAAAGTAAATGTATGACTTTTTTCAGTGTGTGTAAAAAAGTTTCTATACAACTAGGATGAAGTTCAATGGTAAATCTGCATTTTTGATGTTTAGGATATTGGAATTGTACAAGTAAATAAATAAGTGGCTTCCAGTTTTTAAAACATGGACCAGCTGTTAATTCAAGAACTGTAAATATACCATCCACTAAAGAATTAATTCCAGTGTTAAGCTTCGAACTGCTATAATAAACTAAATTAAAATTAATTATTAAGAAAGTATTATTTACGCGTATTAATAACAATTAAATGTTACAATAACTAAAAAGATCTCATTCCTAACATATATTGTGTCAACACCAATGACGCAAACCAACAAAACAAATTTATCTTTTCTTAAAAAATCATAAAATACCATCACATGATATCATAAAATCAACTTTACCGATTCTGTGACACGATCTCAAATGAATAGTAGAAACACTTTACTTTACTTATTATGCGGATTATAAGAAATACTAAGAAAGCCAGGAATTATCTGTAAAACAATTTAAAATCTTACCTGTGAAATGTCTGACCAGTTTGAAACGCACCGCACTACGTGGTTCCTTAAATATGTGCTGCATATTATTTATGCTTATTCATTGTTAGTTTTTAAATTGATATTACATTGTCTCCAGCTGTTTTTATTGTAAACTATGTCACCATGATTTGTCAATGGTCTTTATGTGTCTGCAGTTTTCCGAAAAGTATAAACCTGCGTCGTACGAGACAATTTAATTAATCTATCGATGTACCACATAGACATTTAAATCATTTTATCACGCCTTAGTTAACTGACCGATACATTTTTATGGAAATACTTTTATAATGGCATTCGTCGTTTATAAAGGATGTGGCTTCGTTTTTTGCAAATTATTTTATTCCGAAGGGAGTATTAACATAACTATACCAATATGTGTTTCGTTGTTGCTGTTGTTGTTTGTTTTGTATAAGCAACGATTCCTGTTCTTTCGAATGTGTTATTAAAACTATTATTAACTGATGGCATTCCGACTCTAGTCCGAAGTTAACAAAAACTACTTACCTTGGTAAGAATTTCGATCGTGTACAGTGATAAAATATTTAAAATGAGGGTTTTGAAAGGGGTACCTGTGGACAATAATATATATTCATGTATTTTATATGAATAAAATAAAATGTTTAAACTTAATATGACAGTAGGACGTCTTGTTTTACTGAAGAGTATTCTAAAGTGTAAATGCACGTATTTCTGTTAACAGTTGAATATATATAAATTTAATTTTTTTATTCATATAAATTGCATGAATAGTGCTAGGTAACAAGTTTGTCATTATATGAAAGTTAAAGATCACCATAAAATGGCAGGGTTATGAAAAATAATGTAATATGTTTATATTAATTTGTAATCAAAAGAAACAAACAGGTTATGATGTAATGTATATAAATGTGTAAGCTTTCCTTTGCCCAGCATGTTTTACAATATAATATATAAAGAGGTAAATAATTACTTAAACTTATGAAATTTACCCGGAGTCTTTATTTATGTTTGGTTGTGTTCCATTCTCTCTCTCTCTCTCTGAATACTGAATAGAATACTGTCTTCCCTATTTTAAGTGTCTATCCCATACAAAAGTAAATTAAAATTATTTTAATGTTTCAGGAAGGTACTTTGCGATTTTACAAAGTATGTCTCTTGGTGGTCGACATTTCCATTTTGGACAAGCAAAATAAAGTATTCGGCATCTTAAAACGGTGCTGTACAAGAGAGAGAACATCGGACAATTTACTAATAACAGGACCTACGAGAAATAGGAGGAAAACAGAAACGTTTTGTTTACGACGATTTCAACAACAGCTACCATGACTGCGACATTTGTAGACACTTTTTTTCATGTTACAAAAATATACGTTTTTGTGTGTATTTTTAAAGTTATTTAAAAATGAACAAAGTGCCAGTTTAAAGCAGTTATTTAATCGTATTGCTGCGGGTGTTTGAAACGTCGGAAACATGTTTTGAACCACTGGTAACCTTTTAAATGAGGAGGGCAACCTATGCGTTTCTTTATATATTTAAGTTATTATTACCACTCAAGTCAGGAATAAATTATTTATGATGAATTATAAGCCAGAATATGTCACACCTCCGGTGTATGAGAAAGTAAACAGAATTCGATTGAATACCGAGTCGATCAAACGTTTGTTGAGAACACAGTTTGCTTTTCTCCACTTTCGCGATAAAAGATATGCACAAGTTATTTCCCTTGTGGTCGGAATTTGCGATTATATGAGAAATATTCCTAATTTTATTTTTACGTTGCTTATATTCACACCGAAACATTTATTTACCTATAGTGAATCCATATTTATTCTGCAGTCTCAGTCCTTTTCAATAGTTAAAAGAGAGAAAAATCATATTATTTTCAGTGGTAACTATATTCCTGCCTATCCACAATCGAGGAAACGTTAATATTAACGCCCCTGTCTAATTGAAAAAAAGGGAATATCTAACATCTTATATGGCATTTTTCACAATAAGAATGCTCATTGATCAACCAAAAAACGTCATGTGACCTTCATCTTTTTTATTTGTAGTGGGACATTACCACGCAGTAAGTGATTTATGGTGACACGAAAAGCAGAAACAACAACAAATAAAACAAAAACGGACCGTCTCTACTTTAACGTCTTTGTCAATTTTTTAGACAGTGCGTCAAGTAAACGTTTCACAATGCTGGGCGTTGAATGACTTTGCTTTATTATTTTATTTATGGTGTTATCGGTTCTTCAATTAGTTACACAACGTCACTCTATAGAGTCCCCCGAAGTGTGCGCCCATTGGTTAATTTAGCAGTCATTCAATCACTGGTGGTGGTGGTGTTGTTGATGATGATGATGATTATGTTGTTGATAATGGTTATCAATTAATATGCTTGCATTTCAAAACGTCCAAGCTAACTTGCTGTTTTTTTGTTCTCTTCAGTCTATTCAAACATCGATGGTAAGTCAGACTACTTTGGTGTTCCAGTGTTCTCTCCAGTCAAATCAATCATCGATGGTACAGCCAGGCTACCTTGTTGTTCCAGTGGTTTCTCCTGTCTAATCAATCATCGATGGTACAGCCAGCCTACTTTGTTTTTCCAGTGTTCTCTCCAGGCTAATCAATCATCGATGGTACATTCAGGCTACTTTGTTGTTCCAGTGGTTTCTCCTGTCTTATCAATCATCGATGGTACAGCCAGCCTACCTTGTTGTTCCAGTGTTCTCTCCAGTCTAATCAATCATCGATGGTACAGCCAGCCTACTTTGTTGTTCCAGTGTTCTCTCCAGGCTAATCAATCATCGATGGTACAGCCAGGCTACTTTGTTGTTCCAGTGGTTTCTCCTGTCTTATCAATCATCGATGGTACAGCCGGCCTACTTTGTTGTTCCAGTGTTCTCTCCAGGCTAATCAATTATCGATGGTACATTCAGGCTACTTTGTTGTTCCAGTGGTTTCTCCTGTCTTATCAATCATCGATGGTACAGCCAGCCTACCTTGTTGTTCCAGTGTTCTCTCCAGTCTAATCAATCATCGATGGTACAGCCAGCCTACCTTGTTGTTCCAGTGTTCTCTCCAGTCACAGTAATCATCGATGGTACAGCCAGGCTATTTTGTTTTTCCAGTGTTCTCTCCAGGCTAATCAGTCATCAGTGGTACAGCCAGGCTACTTTGATGTTCCAGTGTTCTCTCCTGTCTTGTCAATCATCGATGGTACAGCCAGCCTACCTTGTTGTTCCAGTGTTCTCTCCAGTCTAATCAATCATCAATGGTACAGCCAGCCTACTTTGTTGTTCCAGTGTTCTCTCCAGTCTTATCAATCATCGATGGTACAGCCAGCCTACCTTGTTGTTCCAGTGTTCTCTCCAGTCACATCAATCATCGATGGTACAACCAACCTACCTTGTTGTTCCAGTGTTCTCTCCAGTCTAATCAATCATCGATGGTACAGCCAGGCTACTTTGTTGTTCCAGTGTTCTCTCCAGTCACATCAATCTAGTGTAGATCTAGTTGTAGATATAGTTTTAGATGTAGTTGTAGATCTAGTTGTAGATCTAGTTGTAATGTTTGTGGTAATTCCCATACATTCTTCCCTTTTTCCTATTGGTTATTAAGTAGTAATAGTCCGAATCTACATTTCATGTCATTGTCTTACTAATTAGTTTAACTAGTTTACGCATGCTTATTTGATGACGATGATAATGAAGCATGTTGTTGTATATTTGAATAGTCTTTTAAAGCATAAATATACATTCTTTGTGTATTATACTGAAATGATCTAGTGGTTTGTAGTAAACGATGCATTCTTTGGTTTCAGTTGATTAGTTTTAGAGTTGTTGTATAATGTGTACATCATTGTTTAAAAGGCTGAAAATATATCTTTATTTTTTATGAATAGACTGATTCATTTATTTCAATTTTAGCTCTGCATTAATTTGTTAATGAATTGGAATTATGTTCAAGGTTGAATTTACCCCTGCCTTAACTAATTCTAATAGTCTGATACCATTCTAAAACGTAAACAGATTTTCATAATTGTATTCTTACTTAAACAATCAGCAATACAGGAGATACGCTTAAGCTAGAAAACTAAAAAAAAGTATATTTCATTGAACATAACAATTACATAAACAATATTTAACCAAGAGTATTGTGCTAGTGAAAATAAAAAATGAAACTACAATGTTTAAATAATTTTGCTATAATTATTTAAAACCACTTTCTATTTAGAACCGCTATAAGGCTGATAAACAATGTTTCTGTGAAGGTTATATGTAACTATAGTGTTACGTTTATTAACAGCTTGAAACGTATGCGTGAATAATGTAAGTGTATATACATGTATCAATGACTAACTTCAGTTTGAACTTTTTTGTGAGCTGAACATTTCCGGTACATTTATGCTAGAAAAAGTTACATTTATCAACCTCCATACCATTTACAACACGGCAGCAAGTAACCGTAGTAATACGTCGTTATTATACTTATTTAATGATTATAATGATAATGTACTGTCAGTAAGTAACAGTATTTTATACTAGGGAATCAATAGTAAATAAACGGATCATAGATTTAATCTCACTTTGAATGGAATAAATCTTGTAAAGGTATGGAGAATAACCTAGTTCTGAGACCTGTGGGAAGCGTGATTACATTGCTACCAAATCTAATGCACTGTCTTCAAAGGTTTTTAGTGGGGTGGAGGCGGGGGACTGCTTTGTAGGAAGGTTTTATCCAGCTGTCTATTTTCCTTTTAAGTCCATTGTTATCTAGCTTGTATGTGAGGGATGTTGCGAAGTGTCGAGATGTCAATTACTATTACATGAAGGTAGAGGCCGTGTTGAATTAGATTTAGGAACTCATTTTGCCTCAGCTCAAATATGAACATAGCTTGTGTAAACTAATTTCAATATTTCTGATTTAGGTATGTCAATAATCCCCAACATACATGGTCTTGTTCAGAATTATGGTTTGATATATAGAGAATACTATGTCAGTGTTGGCAAACCGCGGGATGTAGAATTGTCTCAGCCTCAAGTGATAACATATGCTTTTTTACCAACACAAACATAACATTTAAAATATCTTATAATTTATTATCATAAAACAGTAATGTAAAATCTCAACAATGTTTGAGCCTTGTTATGTTTTCAAGCACGAATAACAAAAAACATAAAATTACTAAACCTTAAAAAATACTAAAATACGATTCGTAAGAAAAATGATTTTTAACCTGATTTATCACTAAAACTTCATGGCAGACGAATAACCTTGTCATCAAACGATAACTTACTCGTGACTAGATGGGAGACATGGTCACAAAATATGATTGAATCTCATTCTTTACTATTCTCCGCAACCGAAATTAATAAAAACTAATAAAAATTGTTCATCTTATCATTACCCTTATCTAATATTCGAGTAATGTATACTTACACGTTTGCCCGTTTTATATATAACACTAAGTCCTTCTTGCCTCTAATTATCACCAGGTCATATTCTCTTATAGTGTCAATGACGTGCATTTTTTTCAAAGAATGCCTCGTCACCACGCATAATGACATGATATAAATTAAAGAAAAAGGGATTTAATTCATTCTAAACTATTTAATTTTGATCACAGGTGGTTGCAGCCCCTAGTATTTATTGTTTACGATTCGACGGCATTGGCGCATTAAATTAATGCATTTAAAAAGTAATCCGTCCGTATGCCCGTGACTGGTTTATCACACTGTTAATAAAAACACATGTTGTCACACCGATCTGTATGTATCAAATGTCTAAATAGAGGGTAGCATTTTTATTTTATTGATGTATTAAACGTAGAACATTCAACCAAATAAAATAGAAATATATCTCAAACAAATATCACATTTACATTTTCTTTCATTTTCTCGCATATATATAGGTTTATGCCAATGACTAGTTTCTATTTGTAATGCCTAAGAGGAAACCTAAAGTTGCATTTTAATTTAATTTATCAATTTAAAAAGAGAGTCATATAAGACAAAGCGCTGGAACAATATGTCTATGTATACGCAACAAAATTGGATAGTTTTAAAAATATCGGAGATATGTTTGGCATCACGTGACCACGCGAGGATACATTTATCAGTCATTGGCGTTGTTTCAATAAAAACAAATGTTTAATAATGACGAAGTTAGGAAAACATGTCAAAGAAACTTAATCTGTTAGTCAGATTCGTTATTTATATAAAGCGAAAGTGATACAAAAAACAACAACAGGCAAAAACTCCGCGTGACCAAAGAGTGGTAAGTGTAGTGATAAGATAAAAACAAACTTAAAAACAACAATATGCATCAGATCAGAAATAAATTCAAAACATAAAGACATGTTTTAAATCTGTACATATGTTACAGGTAGGCAATGAACTGGATACCACTTTTAACACTCTTGTATCTTCGTTGAGTATTTTACAAATGCCCTTTTCTTCAAGATTAAGTGCTAATTTGTTTTCATGTATAATGTATGGTAAACAGTCGATCTTTTTGTCAGTGCCATTGACGTGATTATTCAATATGGAAGATAGAGCAACCATCAACATTAAGGTCTTGTTTGTAAGACTTGAGGCGTGAAAAATGTTAAAAGAATTTGCATCATCACACTGTTTTAAATTTAAAAACAAAAACAAAATAGAACCGGCAGATGTCAAGTCAAAATACCATCAAAGGCAGAACTTTAACAACGTGTCGACTTCATTTAACAGGTTTTGACGGATCGATAAAGTAAGTTTAACCATGTCCTACGACAGGCCAAATCCGACAATCAGGCAACTTTCAGATTTGAGCGCATTTATTATGAACACAATTATGCGCAGTTTAGTCGAATATCACATAACAAAGTCGGATATTTTCTTTTCTTCACCTTAATGGAGACATTTTATTTAACCATCAGTTTGATCAACAATACAATTAAAATTCAGGAAATGCACAGTACCATGTGTCAAAGGAGTCGTACACTGTAATACACACAATTGCTCAACATTTCTCTATTTGTCAGAGCTACAAATTGTTAAGAAAGTTAAAATGTGCCCATGAATCTCTCTTTCAGGTTGATCGGCGAAGCTGTCGATATGTCATTTCTGAGCGAAGCATACCGGCCACAGGCACATACATTATTTTGAAGAAAGGGCTAATAACCTACCTAAAACGACTTGGTGCATTGACCCTAGGTTGTGTTCTTTTCTGATGGGTACATCATGACCACATTAGAGCTATTCACAACAGGTGATCAATTTAAATTGCGTATATTTGAGTAATTTTCTGTCATTATTAACATGTATTCAAACTAATCCGATTTTGTTCATTCCGAGAGAAAGGAACAATGCAGCAGTTTTGTTAAAAACGGTTTATTCGTGTATATTACATATATAACTATGTAAATAAGTCAAGGTAAGCTCCGAGAGCTCGGAAATGGACTCACCAACCTGGAATGAAAAGGCACATAATTTACTAATTAAATCATGCAATCATATCAACCCTGGTATAGATAGCGTGTCGGCCTCAAGTACGCTATATAATCTATTTATTTGAAATGATGCTAGAGATTCGGCTGCAAAGGTGCAGCTCATGTTCAGACAGCTATAAGCTAAGAGTTGGCTGACTTGATCTACACTATTGCTATGTGCTGGTGCTTAGCTTACCATAGAGAAGTTTGGTTTTACACGTAGACGACCTACAGTTGGTATAATGATGTACACCTGTATGAAGTCAGGCTTCCATGGGATGCTTTGAGATGTCGACCTAAATGCTTGGATAACTGTAAGAGTGCTGGCAGGACTTACTACCCGAAGGCCATACATATTTTTTAATTTAATATTTAAAACATTTAACATTTTGTATATAACCTCTAGTAATCATACTAACCTCTAGTAATCATACATTATGAAGTTTGGTTTGTGTTTAAACTTTCACATAACATAAATATTTATTTATTTTTTTAAGTTGATTACATTTCAATCAATGATCTAGGTGAAGAGTATATAAAGACTTAGCAATTCAGTTAAACGAAATTAATTAAATGTTCGAGCAACCGTTAAACATTAAAAATAATGTATCTGTTTATTTTGAAAAGACACTGACTTTTAATATTTCAGGCACGTACTATTGATTAATAAAGGTTTGGACACATAAATGGAAAAAGACACTATGCCTTGTCAGCAAATTAAGCGGTTACGACACTCAAACATAAACCCCCTAATTCCTGAGACTAAAGGGTCAGTTCCACGTTATCCAGTGTCACAATCTTAAACATTAATTTGTGCTACTACCCACCTTCCTTTTCATTAAAAGAACATTCTTCGTCTGAAGCCATAGTAAGGATAACCAAATCCATATCCGAAACCACCACCGTAGAAAGGCATGAATGGGTATCCAAATCCGAATCCGCCGTATGGATACCCGAAGCCGGCCCCACCCATGCCGAGCAGGGCGCCGCCCAGCAGACCCAATCCAAAGCCGCCTCCAAAGCCGCCTCCACGGCCACGTCTACCGAAACCTCTCATGCGTTGTGCCTCCACAGGAGCTACTGTCGCTATAGCTAACAAGCCGACCAAAACAAGGGCGATGGTTGTGGTATGCATTGTAACCTGGAACAGTAAAAAAAGGTCCCAATTGTCAATGACACTAAGTATGTTAGTTATTTTCTAAAAACAACGTGCAAAGGTTGTTAGAATTTTTTCGAGACGATCTTAATGGCAGCTTACTTGAATCTGCACTATTTTATTTGCTTGATCAATTCATTTTATGCAAATTATGTGTTTATCCCTTTAAAGATTTGCAGCTGTAAATTCTATTTCATAAGCGAAGCAAACATATGTTAATTGCTTGCAACTTCCATTTAATTCATGGCATCACACATCAAGAAGGAGCGATTGAAAATGGAGGTAAGAAATCAAAATGATTGTACGAAGGCAAGGTCATTACAGGTCGCATGGGGACCTGTTTAAACTAATAATTTAACATGCAAGTTTACAAAATAGACAGACAAAAGAGGCGCTCGATAATGTTCTGCAACCATAGTTCATATGCATGTAAAGAACGTGTAAGACATGTCTGGCATTGCTTTTAAAGAAGGTTACGTTGGTTTTGAAATATAATTTAATACTGCTACAAGTATTTAATTACTTGGTAGTTTTATTTATTAAAAAGGAAAGAGATTTGTCAGAAATGTGTGCAATTCCCAAAGCAAATGTAAATAGTTTTCGTTGTATCATTCATTAAATAATACATAAAGACAATATACTCACAATCATAGTTTAACCACAACTGGCGGTTGTGACTCTTATATTGAAAATACTATAGTAACGAAACAATAAAAATGTATGCCTACATATTTTATTTTAATTTATTAATAAAATGTGTACAAAACGAAAAATAAGTACATATTAATTATAATAACCATGGTTTGTTGAACAAATAGATATAATTAGTCATAAAAAAAACATATAGTATTTCATGATAATTTTTTTTTCGTAAATCAGAAATTAAATTGTACCGTTGCACCAGCTCTGTACTTACGGTTCGTTTAGCTTAATCCGGCGAACTAAACGGTCGTGATTACTATCTCGCCTTTTTTATACTCCAAGTATGATGTATGTTTTGCAATTCTACTGATACTTAAGATGCCGCTTAATAGATGACGTAAGTAAGGCGTGACTTAATTTACGTCGTTAATTTATTGACCACGGCCTTTGATGTGGGCACTTACCGCACAATTCAACCATGCGGACGTCTGTGGTATGTTATGTCACAAACTGCACACTAAGGTTCCGCAACACAACCTTTATATAAGATCTATGGTTCTAATTGTCTTTACTTTGAATTAAAGGGTACAATAAGATCTCAGAGAAAAAGAAAAAGCGTTGCCTATTTAACCAATTAATTGTCTAGCTTAATTTAACCAAAACACGAATGTTCGTTTAATTAAATTGCCATTGATGATCTCGTGTCAATCAGTTACCATGGCCAAATTTAAATTCCAGGGTTTGATACATCTTAATGCCTTAATGGTACTAGTAGTATTATTGTCTCATGTGCCCAGCGCTACCGATAAGACGAATAAGCGTCTGGCCTAAATTTATTTAAAACACATTAAACTGTGTAAAAATACTTTGTATGAAGGTCTTTCAAGCATCGGAAAGCTGAATGGCTTTATCTAGCCGCTACATTCCAAACAAGTCTTCGGAGGTCGGGGCGGGGATGCCCTCAGACCCCACTAGCACTTCCAGCACCTCTGGTGCTCTCTCAAATAGGACCCGCTCTCCACTCACCTTGAAAAAATCCTCGATCCGCCCTGGAGTTACTGTTGTGTTTGAGTTCGGCATTACATGCATCACTATAACGAATATAATTGGTTGCTGCGATGTGTTGAAACGGCAACAAGTTTATTCCTTAGCAAACAACTTTTTTGACAAGTAAGGGTAATGCGCTGTTAAAAGTGCAAGTATTATCGATTGTATCACGGAAAAGTTTCCCCGGAGAATAAATAATTACTTAATTTCAGCTGACATTTAGCGGATTATGAGTTATACCAGAAAACGCTGATAACTTATTGGCGTCCGCGCTGAAGCGTATGCAAAAGAAATATGGGAATTGGCTGTTGTTGTATTTATCATGTCTTTCGTAACTCCTCGGTGGTATCTGGACAGGTCGTAGAAATGGCCGAGGTGTTGCGAATGGAAATGAGGTTTTACAGATATGTACCACTTTTATATGACGTATATAACGAACCCATTTTGGCAACTTAGAACCACGTGAGGAAAGCAGGTATTATTCTCACCTGTTAACAGTGATCTACAAGTTTTTAAATACCGTTATTCGTTCAATATTTCTAAAATTAGTTTCTTAAAAGATTAGTTGAGATATTAATTGATTATTTGATCCATTTAGACAATTTGCAATACACATTTTGCATCATATGTTACGAGTAGGTACATATGAAAGCTAATAAGTTCGATCACATTTTCTGGTCATTTTAAGTCAAATGACTTATCGGATGTTCGGCGGTGTCGTTCGTCATTTAATGTATTGTCTTCTCAGACATATACTGATCGCCCTCTGAGGATTTGCATCCATGCTTTTCTTGTATGTATAGCCACCATTTTTTAACAAAAGATAAGAAGAAAATGTTTGATGCTTGAATATATTACTTTAAATAGTTTCGTATGATTTGGTTCATTTAATGACTTTTTATGATTTTTAAAAATTATTTTCGTCCAAATTTTGCTCATTGAATTTTAATGAACAGTTGGGTTAGAAGTCTGCTTATGCCTAACCATAATATTGAAGAATAATTTGTTTATCGTTTCATAAGTGAAGGCTATCACTTAACTTAGATTCCAAAATTATTAATTATGCAAATTAGACAACATGAATATTCATAAATCTGAATGAGAGTCTAAAAATAGACTTTAATAAAAAGAGGTTATTAGATTATTTTTAATTAAAAGCCATATTCAAACAAGCTAGAACAGTTTAAAAACTTAAATAGACACCTCTCTTAGTTTAACTAAAGTTTATTCAAGTTTTGTATGAATTGATCCATTTTTGGATATTTTAAATAATTTCATGTTTTCTCATGGTGTTTAGTATGTAAATTGGATAAGAAACCTGCATGTAAACAGGTGTATTGTATTGTAATACTTAAAAATAACCATATAATGGTAAAATCAGTTTTACACTAGGGCTGTTTTGAAGACTATCACTAAGCCAAGATTTGAAATGAATAAACATACAATGTAGATCAATAAATATTAATGAATCTTTATAACGGTAAAACGTAAATACTTTTTAATTTCTGTATCTTTATTACTAAGTCACATTCTTACAAAAGAAAGTAAGTATATTGTTGATTACTGCCAGTTATTTCTCATGATAATAATTTCTTCGTATTTTTACAAGTATTTTACTAAAAATAGTGTCTTTAATAAACCGAGGTTTAAAAATAAAATCTTGATTTAAACAGTCTTAAATGTTTTTGCTTTAATGTTATAGGTTAAGCAATATATTAATTTTTATTCGACTAATTGTGTATTATTATTTAAAAAGGTCTTTAATATTTCTCCTCAAAAATGAAAAAAACATCTAATTCTTCTATTTTAAAATGCTTGAATGCCTTGTCAAATTTATAATAAATGGTGCTGTCTTTTACAATAACGTTTCTATTGTGATGCCTAATTATTAAAGTCTAATCATATGAAGCAAAGCAAGGCGATGGATACAGAAGAATATCAATCTCCCATGCAGAGTTGTCGTTCGTTCCTCTCTCAGACACCTTTGCAATGGGCTCCCGGGAAATTTTAAACTGTTATTTTAAGGATATTTTCAAATTAAAATAATACTTCTACATAAAATGAATAAACATCTACTAAAAAAGACATATATTGAAGTAAATAATTAAAGATATTTAATTAATTCAAGCGCACTTTTTTTGAAAGAATAACATAGTGATATTAATGCGCATTTGTAAGTAAACATGGACGTGATCCACGAGGCAGTTAAGAAATACGACAAGAACTTGGTTTTAAAAGATAAACAGAGGGAGGAATTGACCTACGTTGTTAAAAGCAAATGTGATCTTGTCGTTAGCCTTCTTGCTGTCTAAACTATAATTTCTTGAGTTCTTGTTTCTACAAATAAAACAAACAACTTCCCGTTTCACCGGTGTCACCATCTTTAATATCATGTGACTTTTTGAAAGTCACGTGGATCGAAAGTAGTCCCGACATTAAGTGAGCCAATAACAGAGGTGAATGTATGAGCCGATGGTAGAGAGTGGAAGTATATATGATCAAGGTAATGTGATAAACACAAAACTGCCCGACAACCAGTGGTTATAACTAGGCTGTTTATTGTTAAATAAATTGTGATATAATGATTTATTATGCAGAAGATGTGGCAGGAGTTTGTTAGAAATATTGTAAGTCATTTTGCTTATGATATAATTGTCAATAAAGCTGCAAAATACAACTCTCACATTGAAAATTGACTTTCAGATAAGAATTGTTTTCCGATAGAATGAATCCCCGCATTTTCATAGCAGAAAACAGAACTAGACAGCACGAATTTCTACTAAATGTGACATGATGTGGGCCCATGGCAAATATTTTGAATAAGTAAGAAAATTGAAGCTTAACATGGCAAATTTACCGCTTTATTTAACAAGGTATTATTCTGCAGGCTTAAATTAAATTAATAAATCTATAAAGTCTTATTTCCTGTTGCAGATTGAACTTGACAAATGGTAAAAGCATATTCTCCTAAGTCAAAGGACAAGATGATAAAAGATGGTATATGTAACAACAACATCGTCCCGAAATGAAACTGAATGTTTGTTGCGTAAAAAGTTGTGGTTTTGCCTATCCACTAAGAAACATCTCTGAAAGATTCCTCAAAGGTGTTGTCCACAAATGTTTGAAAGTGGCAACATAAAAATGCCCAAGGTTTTTAAAGGGTGTGGCAAAGAGATGCCAGTTCTTGGTATCATTAAGGACATGGTCGAGAAGAAAATAGAAAGAAACACATGGTTTTAATGTAAAAAAAACTAATAAGATGTTACTTGTGTGTTTGGAAACTGTAATGAAAAAGATAATCTTGTTTTGACACGGTGTTGGAGAAAGAGAATGCATCACATTTGATAGTAATGTAGTTACTGAGTTAGCGGTTTAAGAGGTTGCCTAGGCACCTTAGGTTGCTTATACAAGAGGAATCTTTCCTTTTGTGTTAGTAAAATTATACACAAGACAAGTCTTCCTGTTGTAAGTAGCCCTGGAAAGCCATGAAACGATTAACTATATATGGTTCAATTACTTAGTATACTACGCTGTACAGCATGTGTGAACTTATAGGAGAGAATAATAATATCAACAATTATAACAATCAATAAGACGTATTAAAAGGTCAAACGATATTATATTAAATATGGAGTCAAGAAAATAATATACCTTATTTATGAATAAAGTCGGAGAAATATCTAATTCATTTAACAAAACGATTTTCAGCTTGTAATCCTATTCTATTTATATAGATTAATATTAAGTATATTAGAAGAATGTGAAGGCGTTTTATAAAATCACTAGAAACTTTCATCTAAACGCGGAAAGATTAAATGCTTGAGATCCTATGTTTTAATGCAGTCTTAAACAGTAGTTTTCATGAAAAAATAAACCCATGTTGTGCTGTTTGTTTGTTCTTATAAAATGTAGTGTACACTTATAATTTGGTTTTTGAACATTCATGAGCACTAATTTGCATAATTTTAAATTCAAGTCTTAGTTTCTTGGTAACCTTTATCGAAGGATATGTCTAAAATTATATTTTCAATGTTATGAATAGTTACAAGCAGACTTTTAGATTCTCATTAAGATTTATAAATATTTATGTGCGTAGTTAATACTTTCAAGTCTAAGTTTAGTGAAAGTCTTCACTTAAGGGACGATATCAAGTTATCATTTAATGCTATGGTTAGTTACAAGCAGACTTCTAGCCAAAATGCACACAAAAATTGAATGAGCTTTTGGAGGAAAATAAATAAATAAATAAATAAATAAATAAATAAATAAATAAATAAATAAATAAATAAATGAATGAATGAATGAATGAATGAATGAATGAATGAATGAATGAATAAATAAATAAATAAATAAATAAATAAATAAATAAATAAATAAATAAATAAATAAATAAATAAATAAAAACCATAACTAACAATAAGATGAACCAAATCATACGAAACTTAGTCCAAAAATGTTAGACTGGTAGAGGTACCTACGCAACTTTAGAAACTGTTCAGTTTGTTTGAATATTGCTTTTAAATGGAAAGAAACTAATGTTTGGATTATCATTTAAAGATTAAATATTCATTAGTAATAATTTGCATAATTGACACATGATCATAATGGCCATTTAATAACCTTTAATTGAGTACCAGCATTATACTTCTAGCACCATCTTTTGAAAAGTTGTAAGCAATTTTTTAACATACCCTCCTTTTAACATTTCATGACGGTTGTCATGGTAACAATTAGTTTTCAGCGAGCCAAGATGCATTATTTGTTTACTACATTGGAGATTCTGTTTCTAACCACCAGAACGAATATTGTTGTACCCATGAACAAAGGTCTAGGGGGCGGGGGAGTATCTTTGTTCTATCTAAAATTACGTTGATTTGTGTGTGTCTTTTTCTAAACGTAATGATTTTAAATAGTGTTACGCTATGCCTCATTTGCTTTGACAGCTACCATCGCTCACATTCGTTCAGGAACTTTGAACATCGCTTACACTCGTTCAGAAGCTTTGAACATCGCTCACACTCGTTCAGGAAGTCTGAACATCGATCACATTTAATTGCTTAATCCTCAAACATACACATGTGTTGTTCGTCACTTTTTAAAATTAGCAACAATTTTGCACTTGTTTTGTGTTGGAAAACATTAAAACAACTTCAAGCACATAAACTATTGTCCCTTCGTCTCAGTTAATTTTGTCCATTTTCTAACAATCTCCACATACAGTATAGGTATTCGTTAACTTATTTTTAACCTGAAAAGATATATGACAATATAGTCTAGTTAGCTCAGCCGAATACGTATTTGTAGTTACAGTTAGTAACCACACCGGGTTTGGCCCTATTGACTTCACACTTGTGCTACCGTTGTTAATAAATTGTGAATTACCTGTTTTTAAACGAAAAGGTTTTTTAGGGTGATTGTTAACATGAAAGTGATAACGAAATGCAATACTGATACATGTATTTAAGGTTGTCTGGATTAATGAACAGAACAGATATTTTATTTGACTAATACAAAAGTAGCTAAGCGGGATAAGAATATAATGTGCGATGTTGCTGGTAATTTCAATCAACAGAGCCATTACGGTAATAGTTCATGACAAGGTACAGCCTATCTTACGCACTGCACTTTTTACCACTGAATATTCAGTTAGAAAATGATGTTTTTCGTATACAGAAACGTAATGTAATAAGTTTTTTTCTATAAAATAAAGGATCTGTCAATCTGTTTAGCTTACAAGCAGCATGTTTATAACATATAAAGAACTAGGCGATTTTAACTGCAGTGATACCCTATATTATTTGAAAAAATGACTAATCTTTGTGGGTTTGAACTTGCCAGAGTTACGGTGTCTGTATAAAATAAAGTCATGCACATTACATAGTCAAAGTGTTACAATTGCTGACTTTCTTATGTTTTCTAAACTCTTGTCTTAATTGCTTGCTTTTCTGTTAAAGGTAAGCTTGTCTGTTTGGGTTTCAAATTTTTTTTGCATAAGTAGACCACAACTCAGGAACACCGGGTTCGTTTGCATGTTATATAAGAGAATTTTTCTAAAGGGATTCGCACTAAATGTTAATTTTATTGTTTTAATTATTTTATTTTTATTGTTTATTTTACAGTGTTCGTAAATTCAAAAGGCGGATCGGATCTGGAAAGGAAGATGTGTTTTATTCTATATTTTGATATATAACAGGTTTCCTAAAATGTGTTTTATTTTTAAAATAATCCGTCACAGCCATTATTCCTTTCTTTGGCGCTTTCCGATCCTTCGCTCACAAATCACATTACACTGGTAAATACGGTGATCATTTAAACTTTTTTTTTACCAAAATCGACGACATGCAAATATAAACTAACGTCAGTTTGTATGAGATTTCTATTATAAGAAGCAAATGATTTCCAGTCTACTTACGCCATATAAACGTCTGTAGTGATTGATGAGGCGACGGCGCGTACAGATCGCGTCTAATGTGTCAAATAAAAGGAAGTTAGCTATTAATTTGGCTAGGAGGGAAAGGTTGTCGGGATAAACGCTGTTCATGTGTGGATACAAGAATGTGAAAGAAAAAACAAAAGGACGATCTAGAGAAGTGGGAGAATAAGAAATAAAAGAAAGTGTTAAATGAAGGCAAAGGGGTGATAGGATATAACGAGATGTAGGCGAACAAAGACAATGATAAGAGTAGACAATGGTATTTTATCCATTTTATTTTATTGTCTTTAATGAAAACAAACAAAAGACACATTATCAACCTCAAAGAGCAGGCTATTCGTCTCTAATGTCGATGCGTGTTCCCCATCTGAAAAAAAGTAAATGAACATCGCCAACATCATCATCAACAACAACATAATCACCATTGTCGTACACCATTGTCGAAATCACCCCTCTCTATTCGACTGGCCCATAATTCCGACTGACCGTTCCATGGCGGTAACTATCGGGTTTGCTTTTTTAGAATCATAAAAAATGTTCTTACTTTTCACTTGGCTTGCACCTGAAATAGCTTTGTCCTGTGACTTTTCAGAGTTTGATATATGTAGCAATGCTCATAGGACTTTGTCAAATATTCTTATAATGGTCAAAATCATCAACAGCTACAATACAATATTTTCATAAGGATTTATTTAAACAATCAGACATGTTAACACTGGTCAAAGGTATGTCGAGGTCAAAGTAACTTTGTACAGTTTTATTCATGAACAGAGACAATGTCTATGGACAGTTTCAAATAACGTCATTTTGTAATTTCAAAGAATCCAAAATTTACACTTGTAAGACGCAGCAACAGTAACTGGTGACCAACGATCGCTGGAGACGCAGACAACATTGTCTTTCTTTTCAAGACGCGACTAACTACTTATTGTTTAAGACAAAACACTGATCAAAATTCGTTAATATTCAAAAAGCGACAAAGTACTGATCTTAACCACGAAAATGCAAAAGAGTGCTGATCTTATCCAATCAAAATGCGACATTGTGCTGAACTTAACCAATCAAAATGCAAAAAAGTACTAATCTTTACCGATCAAAATGCAAAAAGGTATGTACATGTAGTTCGTGAGATTGCAGTTAGGTAAGGCTACCACAGATTGATGGTGACGATTACAATACCACGTGTCTCTGTGTAAGGTGAGAATTACATCGATCCGACGTTTGGCAATTATGACTTGTGAAATAAGCTAGTAAATCTCACAAAGTGAAATGGCGCAAACTTGAATAGTTTCACTAGTTACATCCAAATGTTCACAATAAAAAAGAAAAGATTAAATGTAAATTGTTCTACCAGAAGTCAGTAATCAAATTGATTAATGTCTGTCGTTTAATAAAAAATCATACGGACACATTATCAAGGACCAGCCCGTAACGGACAGAAGACTATTTTACATTTTGTCATGTAAAACACGTATTTACTGACCGATCTTAACGAAATGTTTAAAGGGATTGGGATGCTAATACCAACATATCAATAATATTTCTAGATCATTTATTACATGCTTTCTTTCTAAAGAAATACGTCTTTACTTGGTATGTTAGACTGATGTGCTTGTTTAATTTGACTATAAAGTTGCAGACATATGGTCTTCTTTTACCTGTGTTCCGCCCTTTAAAGCCAATAGGGGTACTGGTCTATTCCGCCTGATGGAAACACCCGACGTCTGACGACACGTGTTGTGGGAATCACGGCCTGCTGACCCATGTAGAAGGAGTCGACGATCGGTTCCGGGTAGAAAGGCTGTCGGAACGAACCCCGGGACAGTTGGTCAGTGACCAGTCCAGCCGTGGCGGCAGCAGTCAGACCAGCAAGCGCTACTCCTGTGGAAATAATTCACCGTTACACTTTCTTCTGAAATTTTGGCTGGTTAGTTTTAACTTCCCATCTACTATCTTTTAGCTATTTGGGGACATCGTTCACAAAAAGTGCTGCCTTTGTTGCATTTATTTTGACTTTGGTAATAACTGAATATTTGTTACTACAACAGTGGTGGAACTATCATTATACATGTAATTGCTTGATAGTAAATCAAAGAGCTATACCACTATCATTGTCACAGCTGCCCTGGGATTGACATATACTGTTCATTACCTCTAACCGACACCGTGTTTGTTACGCGGTACCAAAGCCGATCTCAATCTTTATAATTTATGTATTATACACTAATCAGAAGATAAATTCCATATAATACTATGTATCTGATATCACACGAGATTACCGAAGGAATGAGTACCAGTAAAGACTGCAATATTACAAAATTTATGACAAAGTCCTATACAAGTCTTCTTCTTTTATCTTTAGTTGAAAATACAAAATTTAAAAGAATCTTCGTTGTCATGGCATCAAGCGATAGCTCGGTATATGGCGACCAAAAACACATAGGGAAATCGTGTTGATGCGTATAGCACCGAACAACTAAATTACGATATAACAATGCACATCGCTTAAGCTTACGATGTTAGTTAGAGATATAGCTGAAGGAGTTGTGCGACTCTCGTTCTTTTAACTACTTTTATCACGTCTTTGTGCGTATGATGAATTAAGAAGAAAATAATTTTAAAGTGCTAATTGCAAGCAATTGATAGACACGGGAAAATATTTAAACGTGTGTTTAACTGATATCTAATTGCAAAAGCCAGAATCCCCATTGTATTCTGTTTAAAAACATAAACCATGTATACAGTTACAATTCTGTGATACGTGCCAGGAAACCCATCGGCGATTGTTTTCTCTTTTTGCAAGATTTTCGAAACATTTTAATCTTTTTACAAAATATTGAAACTAATAAACATATATTATTCCGGACTTGTGCAAGCATATAAGTAAGAACATTATCATTACATCTGCTCTGCTGTCTGTCTTTCGTTTATACTCATGTCTACTTGCAAAAACTGCATCATAAGGTTACAATTTAGGAGTTTTTATCACTACGTTCTGCATTGCCAATTGATGTAACTTCCGTTTGCATCATCTTGGTCTTTTTCGTATACGTTAAAAAGAAAACTCGAAAAAGAACGTTTTGTAGTACTGTGAAATACACCGCAATTCCCGAAAGGTGCTTCTTTTTTCCTACACCACTCAGTAGCTCTTGCATATTTGCAATAAGTAAGGTTGTCAATCAGAATTAACGCAGCGAAATAGTTAAAACATTCGGATTACTTGGCATTATTTCTATGTCGAAAAATATGAAAAATTAGCTGGTTGTGTGCCAGTTTTAAACCATTTTCCTGCACTGTTCCGAATTTAGGCAACTGACAGAAAAGTCCATCTTTCTCACCAAGTGTACGATCCAACGTTCCACGGCTACCAAGACCCCTTCCTCTACCTAAACCACGCCCTCTACCTCTTCCCAGACCACGTCCTCTACCTATTCCTAGACCACGTCCGACGCCATGTCCGCCATCTCTCCACCCTCCCCTGCCTTGGCTCCAGCCAATGTCACTCCCTATTCCCCTCAGATCAGATCCGAGTCCCAGATCACGCAGCCCATGGGAGTGAGTGTGAGTGTGTATTTGGGATGAAGCATGACTAAACACTTCCAACAATAAAAGAGTGGCCATTAGCCACGCGGGCATCCTTGCCTTCATGATTGCTGAAGAAATAAAACAACAAAATAAAAGTAAATAGTAGTAACAAGTATGTGAAGGGTGATACTACGGAAGTTTAAGAGTTGTCACAGAGTGAGTAACAATGAAAGATGTGATAATGGTAATTTTGGTTATAGCGAAAAAGTAGGTTTTTATGCATTCTAATGAGATGATTGGTTAGTATATGTGTATTGAGGGCGTATGCGATAAACAGCAAAACGAAAAGGGGCATGTACTGAAGGAGTTGGTAGCATTGTGCAGATATGGTACATGGAAAAGTAATCGTAGATGATGAGCTAGTAGTCGGGATTGGGTTTTTAAGTGGTGGGGACGAGGTGTTGCTAACAGTTCTACATTTTAGTATTGACATAGGGATAGTATTAGGCAAGGAAAATAGTGTTGCATGGAGTAGTAAGGCATGGTATGATATTGATCGAGTTGATGTTTGTAGGTACTGTTGCTGGCGTCATTGTGGTGGTCAAATTTATTTTGGTGGTGGTGGTGGTAATGATATGGAATAGTTCATTTACTTAAGAGAGCAGTTAACAATTAAAGATGGGGATGCTGGTGACATATTTGCAAATAGTTTTTTGTAGTGATATGCGTGGTTTATTTACATTAGCAGAAAGATGTTGTAGGTTAGATATTATAGGGTGTAATGCAGTTAGTAGTTAGAGGTTAGGTTTGCTATATGGTGAAGTAAGACAGTGTAGATTGGATGTTTAGAGGGTGGATAGTAGTTTGTTGGCAGCGCTAATTGTGGGTCGTGCTTAATTGTGCTACATGGTGAATAGGGAAATAAGAAAAGGTCCTATCAAAATTTCCACAGATATTTAAATTTTATCTACCCGTAGACAAAGGCAAACAAGGTAAATGTAAATGTGACAAAACACAGACGAGACATAGCAAACAAAAAGAAAACCATCAGTTACCGCCTTGGAACGGTCAGTCGGCAAAAGGGCCAACTGGGGTGCTTAAACCTGGTTTGTGAAGCGCTCCAACCTCGCACTTCCTGGAGGTTTTTCTATCAAACAAACAGTGTAAATAGAAATATCCCGTCAAAGTGAAACAACTAACAATAAGCACCTACATCGGGAGTTAAAACAGATATGATGAACTTATGCCCATACATAATAACTAGTAATAAAATTAACTAACAACATATGTAAAGTATGTATAGTAGATAAAACCCTCGGCAACCTATAATTCCAAATGAGAGAGTAGTTTCAAATAAAATAAAGCAGTACAAGCGCTGATATATAATAAGAACAATATAATGACGTCATACAATGTCATGACGTCATATAGATTGGCTTTAGAGGGTGGATAGTAGTTTGTTGGAAGCGCTGATTGTGGGTCGTGCTTAATTGTGCTAATGTTGTATGTTGTTGATGGTCTTTATAAACGCGTTGTTTATTGTGCACCCTGGGTAAAAATACACTTTGATTGTAATATTCTTTAGGTGGTTTGCCGTCTATTGGTAGTGTTCAATGAAGTTATTTATAATGGGTAAGTTAGTCTCTGAAGGTATAGGGGTAACGGGGGGGGGGGGGGGGGGGGAGAGAGAGGGGGCGATGGATTTTGTTGATAGTAGTGGTTGCGGTATTGCTTTATTGTGCTGTATGGAGGACGAAGATATTATAGATGGGCGAGTTAGTGGCTGGTTTTGGGCGGTGTCGCAAGCAAGCGTTATGACAAGGCTAATTTCTGAAGCATGAAGGATTAACATTTCATAACATTGACTTCTCGCAGTCAGTCGTCATGTCTGGAAAGAAGTGGTGCGTGTACAGAAACAACTTTTGTATGCAGAAGGAGACTTAAATCGTCACTTGTGTCCAGGCATGCTTCAAATGTTAACACAAATAAATATT
Source organism: Sinonovacula constricta (assembly GCA_007844125.1). Lineage (NCBI taxonomy): Eukaryota > Metazoa > Mollusca > Bivalvia > Cardiida > Solecurtidae > Sinonovacula > Sinonovacula constricta. Next base: position 14,622,234 of record CM017569.1, on the reverse strand, counting down.
ATAATCTTTTCAAAACTAGAAGTTATTACAGTAATGTGCAGATACACATGGGATGCAGATTTATGAATGGGTAATGTCGGTCACTCGGTGACAAGAGGAAAGGTTCGAAACATAGAGCAAAGTGTTATTAGAACTGTCTGTGGATTATGTACTAGTCCGAGAAATGTGCGTTATCCCGTGCGGGACCTCACTGCATTCTGCGGTTCTGTGCGAAATTATTTTCAAGCAAGACGACGAATACGAGATATAAAAGGCGCAGCAGAAAGCCTGCACTTTCGGACAAGAAGATGACTGTTCTGAAAACAAAAACACTCTCTTCCACTGTCGATTCACTACATCAATATTTTAGATTAACGAATCGTAATTCTGGTATGAACTAGACTATCAGATACTTTGCTTTCGTTCTTGTCGTCCGCTACATCTGTTATTACAAGCTGCATTGTTAAGATCGGCATACTCGCTTTCTTTTGTTAAACAAGATATCGCAAAACAGCCGCGAATTCCTGTTAATGCCCGCTACCTATTTTTAATTGCAAGCTAATCTTAAGTGTTGCAAACTACACTGTTAAAAGCGGAATATTCGGTTCTTCAAAAGGTCGCACAAAACACCTGCGATTTCCTGTTATTGCCTGCTACACTATCGTCGCCATAAAGACGCCTTCTATAAGAGGCACCACTCGCCAGAGTTGCGCCAGAGACAGAGGTCATTCGTATCATCTCAGCAGCTTAACCGCAAGCGTTCGGGAGAGGAATGGACCACAAGGGATTTTCAGATTCAAATCACAGGGTGTAGTTTTTACAAAATAAATTACTCAGTTAATTTTGAACTTGGTGTTTTTTGGTCCTGTCTGGTTGCACATATGAGCCTTTATTTTATACATATTTTTAATAAAATGCAATCTTAAAAAACGTATTGTTTGACAAAACAGCTTCTATTATCTGATGTCAGTGACTGTAACTGTTGTCCCAATGAATAATCTATATATTTGAAAGAGGACGTTGTTGTTGTTTTTGCAGCAAAAGACTTGCCTGCTTTCCAATGTGTTGTACATTTGATTTATTACAGAAATATTATTTGTACACCTTTAATCCCACAAGGTTAAACTTACACCGCCAAAAGAGCGCTTCGTTTAGTGGTTTGATAAAATTTCTTGTAAGTCGTGATAATTCTAACGAAATTTGTATGGTCAAACAATAAAGGCATTATTCGAAATGGTCTTTCCTTGTACAAAATAATAAATTTATGCCGAAGTTATACCTCAATTCACCCCCTACGCCCCCGTCCCCCCACCCCACGCAAAAAAAAAAAAAAAAAAAAAAAAAAAAAAAAAAAAAAAAACATTGAGAAAGTATTGTCACATGCATTTGATATAGGCAAGCTGCTTACGGTTTTGTTTATCGATGAACAATTAAATGTTATTGGTCTCTTTTTGTACCGATATGTGTCATTTTCAAACAAACTCAGTCAACTACATTTATTCGTTTTAACTATTAAAACTCTTATAGGTCATATTAAACCTCAAACTTGCTAAAAGCTGTAACATGTCATAATTAGACAGACGTTATTCGCCATTATATACATTAACGAATACACGAGTTCAGCAATTCCTCCCGTTTCAATGACCAATACAAGTTGTGTTTTCGTATGCTTAAAGTCTCACATTTTACAGACAAAATTCACAAAACACGAATAAAATTAAGCCATGGTTCAACTTATATTTTATGCTAAAAATGTCTAGATATATTTTGCCGCTTATTTCTAAACATATAGATAATCAAGAATTTGTAAAGTTATATAAAACTGTACCAGAAAGCGACTTTTAAAAAGAAGTCTCCTTATAAAGATCTCTTAGCTTACATAAGATCATGCAGGCGAACGTCCCATCCAGCACACGTTTTTATCTAACTTTAAAACTTCCCAATGACATTTCAATACTGATCTCATTACAGAAAAAAACGTTACGAATGGTTTGTATGTATAGCACTGCGGTCGTAATTTTGAGCTTACAACTTTCGTCTTTACAATAGGTTAGACATTCTGGACTTGTGTACTATAACATGACATGATCAGTAACATACCTTATAAGATTCCAAATAGGACAAAAACGCGTATCCTTATTTGTAATAAACGTAAAAACAAGCAGCTACTAACGGTGCGTCCAGTTGGGCTAACTGCTCACGATAAAAACAAAGACACCGATCCATAAAGGTGGGGCTACTTTGTGATGAAGTATTTTTTTTCTGTTTTAAGCAGCCAAGTTCGTGACTTAATTAGCAATTACTTACTAAAGTAGTTATGTTTGAAATTACGTGCTGAAGCCAACGTCATTCAAATAATTGTATACAAGAGCATTTTTTTATTTAGTTTTCGTCATTGCCATTTTTGTATACTTGTGTAAGTCTGTTCCGAATAAAAAAAGAGTGCTGTAGTATTTTGTAACAATATATGCGTATTCGAATGTATACATATGAGTAAGCTGCCAAATCATTCACCAGTTGTTTGCTGATGTGTAAGGGCTAAGGGTTTGCGTTCGTGTGCGTGCGTGTGTGCGTGTGTGTGTGTGTGTGTGTGCGTGTGCATGCGTGTGTGTGCGCTGGGGGGTGGGGGGGGGGGGGGGGGGGTGAAAGGTGGGGGATGATTTTGTCATTCCTTTTTAAATGTATTATCAAACGTCGCGCTCAGCGAGAGTGGGATGTGAGTATACGGTAAGGGGATTAACATCATTTCCCTTCTTAATGTACAGGTAAATACAGGATGGGAGATATTTTATATACCAAGGAGACTCCTTTTTCCTTATACATCCGACTACGTGTATCTTTAAATGAGATGCCATCTTAATGCAGTTTTCTTTTTTCCGTGTGATTCTATTCTAAATGTGTTTAATAGTGGGCCTAACATAACAGAATAATGCAACACTAGTGCAACAGCCTAAATTAAACATTAGGCCTACGTCATCTTCACTTTATGCTATGTCTGAGCACTTAGGTTATGGATTGTTGTGGGTTTACACCTGAGATAGAGGTCCTTGAAAAACATAAATGACACCTGAGATAGAGGTCCTAGAAAAAACCTGAGATAGAGGTCCTTGAAAAACATAAATGACACCTGAGATAGAGGTCCTTGAAAAACATAAAAGGCACCTGAGATAGAGGTCATTGAAAAACATAAATGGCACCTGAGATAGAGGTCCTTGAAAAACATAAATGGCACCTGAGATAGAGGTCCTTGAAAAACATAAATGGCACCTGAGATAGAGGTCCTTGAAAAACATAAAAGGCACCTGAGATAGAGGTCCTTGAAAAACATAAATGGCACCTGAGATAGAGGTCCTTGAAAAACATAAAAGGCACCTGAAATAGAGGTCCTTGAAAAACATAAATAGCGTATGTTGGCAGCTCTAATAAATGTTCGATACATGGTTAATAGAAGAAACAGTGCACACATGCATTTAGTTGCATATCATTTAAGCTGCTGTATATGGAGTATGAAATGCGTATTCGAATGGTGTATTTCATTCCGTCAAATATCAAAGATTATTTATAACATGGCACTAGCCAGAATTGTTTTAGAACAAATCTGGTATCATGCCATGAGCCCATGGCATACTCACGGTAAAAGTAGCTAGTTATCTCCGTCAACACGGCACACAATCTTTGCTTGGCTGACGCGAAGTGTTGGTAAACGCAGACTCGACAAATTGAGTGGTAAGGCTCTGGTAGTGGTAAGGCTCTGGTGCTTGATATATTGCCACTTTCTACCAAAGCCTTATATTTTGTCAAGTGTTAAAGTTCGATACGAACATAATTACTCTGTAACTTTACAGATCGAATGCTGATGTCTGTATAATTTAAGTTGCAGTTCAGTAAAGCAGCAGTTATCGATTTTTTATTTACCTTTACTTTTGTGTTATACTATGATAAGGTACACTATCAAGATTATAAACATGGTTACATGTATTCTGTACACGTAGCTTACCACGGATGGTCAAACTATCGCGTACCGACACCAACAAGACACTTCTAGACTGAACAGAACATGAAGGACGCCTATATATCAACATGTCGGATGTAAAAACAAAAGCAAATATATAATAATTAATTGAAACTTAATAAAACATCAAGGAAGAAAATGAGAAAATGTCTTTTCCGTTATAAGGTATTCATCTACATGGAATTCCTCCTTGAAAAAAATAAGTGAACTTCGCTATTTGGGCATCTCACTATTTGTTATCTAACTGTAGACGAGTTATTTCCCCTTAATACGCGTAATAGTTAAACCGAAAGTAGCTTTTGATTGTATTTATCTCCGTTATCGCTTAGCCAGTATGCGTGAAAAAAACGACATCAAAATTGTACAAGTGTTCCAATAAGTATACAGTAATTCTGGTTAAGGTTTTCATAACACAGTACTTTATATATGCACATGCATAAAATCCTTTAAAATACATGAGTTTAAAAAAAAAAAAAACGAAACTGGCTCAGAAGTATTTCGATAAACTGATAGACATGTTTATTTTTCTGAAATTCATTTTGAATTTTGTTTCTGACATTTGAACACAGAATTTCAAGAAAATTTTAATAATGTGTTTTAGCTACCTTAGCATCTTCCACTCATATCGCGTCACATGTGCGCTATTTCATTCTAAATGAGAAAAAACGTAAATGTCATTGCTGTTTATATCATTTATATCATCAGCATCTGCAATATGATTAGAAAAACTACTTGCATCCACGATGATATTTTTGAGTTGTACATAATATTGTGTCTGTATTGCGTATTGAACTGATCATTCTAGCTAACTTCTGAACTGAAACCAAATTCAAAACTAAAGTCTACCATGACCTAAACTACATTATCACATTTCTTAATTATGATTTCATACATACTGAAAGAAAAAAAGAAGCTTTAATTAATTATTGCTATAATTCACAATCAATTTTTATTTATACTTCCGTGTATACAGTAGCTTGTGATTTAATTTGAAAGAGCAAAACCAAGTTGATGCCTTACTTCAAAGTCAAACAGAGGAGTGCAGCGAATATGCTCTCTCCTGCGTTGCTATTCAGGTTTCTGAGCACATGACACCAGAGTGTTTTTTATTGTGTTCTACTTCTTTGCAAATGTTCACAGTTTACGGAATATTTCGTATCAATTTAAATGAAAATCAATCCATTGTAACACAGCTTGTCAGGGTTTATATTTTATTATATTTTATTATACCATTGTACTGTGATGCAATTTCTCCACTTGCTTTTTTGACATTTCTAACCAAATATCAATAAAAGGAAAATGAATTTCTTTCTCATCTGATTTGAATATACCTCTTAGCAAATGATTAAAAAGGATTAACGCAAGGATAAGCAGTTTGTTTGAATGCCCTCCCGCCCGTCCATTCGATCATCCGTCACCCTTGCCTGCATGTCTGCCAGGACGACCGCTGCTCCGCCGTTCACCCGTATGTTTGTCTGTCTACTTACCTCATTATCTGTTTGTCTGTTCCGCCGTGTGTCTGCTATCTGTCTAACTGAATGTCCATCAACCTGACCAATTACCAGCCCACCCACAGTCCACCTGCGCGCCGCATACCTGTTGTCTGTTTGTCTCTTAGTCAATCTGTCCGCCCGGCTGCCTTGTCACTCGTCTGTCCGTCGGTCATTTGTTTGTCTATCTGTATGTTTGCCTGTCTATCTGTCTGTTTGCCAACCCATCCGTCTGTCTGCCTCATGTCGGCCGGGCCGTCCGTTTGACCGTCCGTTCGCCCGCCCTCCCTTCTGTTGGTACGTCTGGCTGGCTGCCTGTCTATCCGTCTGTCTGTCCGTTAGTCCATCTGTTTGTGTGTTTGTCCGTCCGTCAACATTCCCTATCGACCGCCCACACCACTCGACCACAATCAGTCCGTCTGTATGTTTGTCTGTGCCTCCTTCTTCCTCTATCCCGTCTTCTGTTCTTTGGCGTATTAATCTTGTGCACTGACCGACACCAATAAGACACTTCTAGACTAAACTGAATATATAGAACCTATATATCAACATACTGGATGTAAACGCAAAGCAAAGAAAGAAAAAAATGAAATGAATGAAATGTCAAAAAAGAAAAATAAGAGAGGAAGAAAAAATAAAAAATACGAATTTAATATGAATAACGAAAGAAAGAATAAAGAGAGGAAAAGAAAAGGGGAACACAGAAAGGGAGAAATTGATAACAACAAGAATATGCAAGTAAAAAGAAGAGAAAGAAAGATCTTTGGCTTTTCCTTTATCAAGTATTCGTCAGCATGGAATTCCTGCTTGAAAAACATTTGGACTTTTCACTATTTGTGTATCCTGTGATGTCTCAGGTTTCTGAGGACGAGTTAACTCCCCTTACAATATGTTAATTAGTGAAACCGAAAGTATCTTTTGATTGCATTTATCTGCGTTGTCGCTAAGCAAATACGCGTGCAAACAATGACAAATAAATTTGTTCCAATAAGATCATTTTGGATTTTTGTTCATAATATATAATATAGATAATACTGTATATGTGTACATAAAAATCTTTTTAAAATTTTATGAAAACGAAACTGGGTCAGATTGATTTCGGGGAATTGATGGACATGCCTTTCTGAAATTCATTTGGAATTTCCCTTCTGACGTATGGAACATTCCATAAAGTAAAACAAGAAAGATCGTATAGAGTCAGAGCTAGGCGTCGGATGAAACCGTGATGGATTTCTTTACTGTGTAGATTGTCATTTTCAGTTTCAAGAAACATTTGGTAAGTTGATTTAACTACCTTACGTCCTTAGCTACTCAACAGCTTATCGCGTCCGGTCTTCTCTGCCTTTCATTTTAAATGATGAAAAATGCCATTTCTTCATGTAACCACGGCCATTGTTTTATTTCATAGATGATTGAGTTTTCATCATCAGCATATGCAGTCTGATTATAAACACGATATACGTCCGCCTTGATATTTATAAGTTGCATATACTCTGTAGTGTTTATTGTGTATTAATCGAATCACTATTGTTTCAGAACTGAAACTAAATTCAGAACTTAAGTCTACCATGACCCAAGCATACATTGTCATGTCTTCATTATGACTCATGCATGCTGTGCTGAAAATGAAAGAAGATTGAATGACTTAAATTAATGTTATAACTTAAACCTTGTACTTATATTTTCACATACGTACAGTAGAACAAAAACTTTATTTTAAATATTTATTATAAAAGGCCATGGTGGTAAAACGACAACAAAGACAACAATAATAATGTTACATTTTATTATACAGAATTATATAGCATACACACATCAGTCAGCTTTGATAATTCAATTATGAACTACCAGGTGGCGAAACATCTTGGACCTAGGTAGCGAAACATCAGGTGCGAAACATCTGGGTAGCGAAACATCCGTCAACCATTTCTACTTTGTGATATAATGTGTTAACTCAAAACCATGTAGTGAATGTTCCCCCATGAACTGTCTGCCTAAGTAACTCAGTTGGTAGAGCATGTGACCCCAGAGAAGGAGGTCAGTGGTTCTGTTTGTTTATTGTTGTTTTTTAAAATTAATTATTATTTTTACCTAGCACCGACACAATTATGGTCATATTAGCAACATTCAGCTACTTGTTGGTGGAGGATATGCACCAGACCCAAGTCTGGTAGAACCACCTGTGCACTGCAGTTTTGCTGGAAAACCTCCCCACATAGAAGTTCTTGCCCTGATGGGGACTAGAATGCACAGAGCAAGGGGCTGAGAATTTACAAGTCAGCAACTCTAACTGCTTGGCCATGGACCACTCCCCCGAACTAGGTCAGTCATTCAATTCTAAACTAATAGGACTTTTCGCTCAGGTTATTTGTATTGTGTCAGAAGTTGTTTATCAGAGAACCCTTAAGAGCTGGAACATGCTAGAAACTGGTAATTCTGTCCAGTTAATGCCTTAATTCAAAAGGTTACAAAGGGGAGGATTGTAGAAATTATGTTCTCCCCTGCATTGTTGTCCAAGTAGTTGAACATCAGACGCCTGAGAAATTTATATTGTGTTATACTTATTCACAAATATTCATAATTTACAGAATATTTTGTATCAATTTAAATGATTATCACTCCATTGTAACACAGCCTGTCAAGCCTTATATTTCAATTAAGTTTTACATTGAAAAACCACACAATTGTGCTGTTATGTAATTTCTGCACTCAGCATCCTGAAATGATAATTTCTGTTTTGTATGTCAGCAGTTCAAGATGATAATGTCTGTGTTGTATGTCAGTAGTCCAAAATGATCACGTTTGTGTTGTATGTCAGTGGTCTGAAATGATCATGTCTGTGTTGTATGTCACCAGTGACAGATAATCATGTCTGAATTGTGTGTCAGCAGTCCGAGATGATCATCTCTACATTGTATGTCAGCAGTCTGAGATGATCATCTCTACATTGTATGTCAGCAGTCTGAGATGATCATCTCTAAATTGTATGTCAGCAGTCTCAGATGATCATCTCTACATTGTATGTCTGCAGTCAGAGATGATCATCTCAACATTTTATGTCAGCAGTCTGAGATGATCATTTCTACATTGTATGTCTGCAGTCTGAGATGATCATCTCTACATTGTTTGTCAGCAGTCTGAGATGATCATCTCTACATTGTATGTCAGCAGTCTGAGATGATCATCTCTACATTGTATGTCTGCAGACAGAGATGATCATCTCTACATTGTATGTCTGCAGTCTGAGATGATCATCTCTACATTGTATGTCAGCAGTCTGAGATGATCATCTCTACATTGTATGTCAGCAGTCTGAGATGATCATCTCTACATTGTATGTCTGCAGTCTGAGATCATCATCTCTACAATGTATGTCAGCAGTCTGAGATGATCATCTCTACATTGTATGTCTGCAGTCAGAGATGTTCACCTCTACATTGTATGTCTGCAGACAGAGATGATCATCTCTACATTGTATGTCTGCAGTCTGAGATCATCATCTCTACATTGTATGTCTGCAGTCTGAGATCATCATCTCTACATTGTATGTCAGCAGTCTGAGATGATCATCTCTATATTGTATGTCTGCAGTCAGAGATGATCATCTCTACAATGTATGTCAGCAGTCTGAGATGATCATCTCTACATTGTATGTCTGCAGTCTGAGATGATCATCTCTACATTGTATGTCTGCAGTCTGAGATGATCATCTCTACATTGTATGTCTGCAGTCAGAGATGATCATCTCTACATTGTATGTCTGCAGTCAGAGATGATCATCTCTACATTGTATGTCTGCAGTCTGAGATGTTCACCTCTACATTGTATGTCTGCAGACAGAGATGATCATCTCTACATTGTATGTCTGCAGTCTGAGATCATCATCCCTACATTGTATGTCAGCAGTCTGAGATGATCATCTCTACATTGTATGTCTGCAGTCTGAGATGATCATTTCTACATTGTATGTCTGCAGTCTGAGATGTTCACCTCTACATTGTATGTCTGCAGACAGAGATGATCATCTCTACATTGTATGTCTGCAGTCTGAGATCATCATCCCTACATTGTATGTCAGCAGTCTGAGATGTTCACCTCTACATTGTATGTCTGCAGTCTGAGATGATCATCTCTACATTGTATGTCAGCAGTCTGAGATGATCATTTCTACATTGTATGTCTGCAGTCTGAGATGATCATCTCTACATTGTATGTCAGCAGTCTGAGATGATCATCTCTACATTGTATGTCTGCAGTCTGAGATGATCATTTCTACATTGTATGTCTGCAGTCTGAGATGATCATCTCTACATTGTATGTCAGCAGTCTGAGATGATCATCTCTACATTGTATGTCTACAGTCTGAGATGAATATTTCTACATTGTATGTCTGCAGTCTGAGATGATCATCTCTACATTGTATGTCAGCAGTCTGAGATGATCATCTCTACATTGTATGTCAGCAGTCTGAGATGATCATCTCTAAATTGTATGTCTGCAGTCTGAGATGATCATTTCTACATTGTATGTCTGCAGTCTGAGATGTTCACCTCTACATTGTATGTCTGCAGACAGAGATGATCATCTCTACATTGTATGTCTGCAGTCTGAGATCATCATCTCTACATTGTATGTCTGCAGTCTGAGATGATCATCTCTACATTGTATGTCAGCAGTCTGAGATGATCATCTCTACATTGTATGTCTGCAGTCTGAGATGATCATTTCTACATTGTATGTCTGCAGTCTGAGATGATCATCTCTACATTGTATGTCTGCAGTCTGAGATGATCATCTCTACATTGTATGTCAGCAGTCTGAGATGATCATCTCTACAATGTATGTCAGCAGTCTGAGATGATCATCTCTACATTGTATGTCTGCAGCCAGAGATGATCATGTCTGCATTGCATGTCAGTAGCCTAAGATGATCATGTCTGCTTCACATGTCAGCAGCCCGAAATTTTATGTCTGCATTGCATGTCAGCGGTCCGTGATGATCATGTCTGCATTGTGTGTCAGCAGCCTGAAAGGATCATGTCTGCATTGCATGTCAGAAGCCTGGGATGATCATGTCTGCTTCACATGTAAGCTGTCCCAGATGATCATATATGCATTGTATGTCAGCATTCTGAAAGAGCAAAATGTTGTTTCTTAAAGTTCTCTACCTTTGGCTTCACTTCTTTCTCTAAAATCAAACTATGCAGGTCTGTTCCACTTATGTGTAATGTCTGCATTGCATGAAGCAACCTGGGTGGTCTTATTCTCTGTTTTACTTGTACCAAGAGTTAACAAAACACTGTTATCTTATTTTGCTAACCATACAGATCTTCTTAGATCTATATGTATTGGTTTTGAGACATATTGGTAGCTCTCAATGGTACACAAAAAACAATGAAGACCCTGATCAGGCAGCTCTCATGGATAAACAGTAAACAGTGCAGATCTTGAGCAGACAGCTGTCAGATGTAAACAGCAAACAGTATAGATCTTGATCAGGCAGGTCCCAGAAGAAAACAGCAAACAGTACAGATCCTGATCAAACAACTTCCATGGGTAAACAGCAAACAGTACAGATCTTGATCAGACAACTCCCAGGGGTAAACAGCAAGCAGTACAGATCCTGATCGGATAGCTCCCAGTGGTAAACAGCAAACAGTACAGATCCTGATCAGACAGCTTCCAAGGGTAAACAGCAAGCAGTACAGATCCTGATCAGACAGCTCCCATGGGTAAACAGCAAACAGTACAGATTCTGATCAGACAGCTTCCAGGGGTAAACAGCAAAGAGTACAGATCCTGATCAGACGACTTCCAGGGGTAAACAGCAAACAGTACAGATCCTGATCAGATCCAACGGGTAAACAGCAAACAGTACAGATCCTGATCAGACAACTCCCATGGGTAAACAACAAACATTGCAGACCTTGATCAGACAACTCCCAGGGGTAAACAGCAAACAGTACAGATCTTGATCAGACAGCTCCCATGGGTAAACAACAAACAGTGCAGATCTTGATCAGACAACTCCCAGGGGTAAACAGCAAACAGTACAGATCTTGGTCAGACAGCTCTCAGTAGTAAACAGCAAACAGTACAGATTCTGATCAGACAACTCCCAGTGGTAAACAACAAACAGTGCAGACCTTGATCAGACAACTCCCAGGGGTAAACAGCAAACAGTACAGATCTTGATCAGACAGCTCCCATGGGTAAACGACAAACAGTACAGATCCTGATCAGACAACTCCCATGGGTAAACAGCAAACAGTACAGATCTTGAACAGACAGCTCCAAGTGGTAAACAGCAAACAGTACAGATCCTGATCAGACAACTCCCAGGGGTAAACAGCAAACAGTACAATCCTGATCAGACAACTCCCAGTGGTAAACAGCAAACAGTACAGATCTTGATCAGACAACTCCCAGGGATAAACAGCAAACAGTACAGATCCTGATCAGACAACTCCCAGGGGTAAACAGCAAACAGTACAGATCCTGATCAGACAACTCCCAGGGGTAAACAGCAAACAGTACAGATCCTGATCAGACAACTCCCAGGGGTAAACAGCAAACAGTACAGATCTTGATCAGACAACTCCCATGGGTAATCAGCAAACAGTACAGATCCTGATCAGACAACTCCAAGTGGTAAACAGCAAACAGTACAGATCTTGATCAGACAACTCCCAGGGTTAAACAGCAAACAGTACAGATCTTGATCAGACAGCTCCCAGTGGAAAACAACAAACAGTACAGATCCTGATCAGACAACTCCCAGGGGTAAACAGCATGCAGTACAGATCCTGATCAGACAACTCCCAGTGGTAAACAGCAAACAGTACAGATCCTGATCAGACAGCTCCCATGGGTAAACAGCAAACAGTACAGATCTTGATCAGTCAACTCCCAGGGGGTAAACAGCAAACAGTTCAGATCCTGATCAGACAACTCCCAGTGGTAAACAGCAAACAGTACAGATCCTGATCAGACAGCCCCCATGGGTAAACAGCAAACAGTACAGATCCTGATCAGACAACTCCCAGGGGTAAACAGCAAATAGTACAGATCTTGATCAGACAACTCCCAGGGGTAAACAGCAGACAGTACAGATCCTGATCAGACAACTCCCAGTGGTAAACAGCAAACAGTACAGATTCTGATCAGACAGATAACACAGGTAAACAGCAAACTATGCAGGTCATGATCGGACAGCTCCCATGGGTAAATAGCAAACAGTGCAGATCCTGATTAGACAACTCCCCGTGGTAAACAGCAAACACTACAGATCCTGATTAGACAACTCCCAGTGGTAAACAGCAAACAGTACAGATCCTGATTAGACAGCTCCCATGGGTAAACAGCAAACAGTACAGATCCTGATCAGACAAACCTCTAAGGGTAAACAGCAAACAGTACAGATCCTGATCAGACAACTCCCAGGGGTAAACAACAAACAGTGCAGATCTTGATCAGACAGCTCCCATGGGTAAACAGCAAACAATACAGATTCTGATCAGACAACTCCCAGGGATAAACAGCAAACAGTACAGATCTTGATCAGTCAACTCCCAGGGGTAAACAGCAAATAATACAGATCCTGATCAGACAACTCCCAGTGGTAAACAACAAACAGTACAAATCTTGATCAGACAGCTCCAAGTGGTAAACAGCAAACAGTACAGATCCTGATCAGACAACTCCCATGGGTAAACAGCAAACAGTACAGATCTTGATCAGACAGCTCCAAGTGGTTAACAGCAAACAGTACAGATCCTGATCAGACAACTCCCATGGATAAACAGCAAACAGTACAATCCTGATCAGACAACTCCCAGTGGTAAACAGCAAACAGTACAGATCTTGATCAGACAGCTCCCATGGGTAAACTGCAAACAGTACAGATCCTGATCAGACAACTCCCAGGGGTAAACAGCAAACAGTACAGATCCTGATCAGACAACTCCCAGGGGTAAACAGCAAACAGTACAGATCCTGACCAGACAACTCCCAGGGGTAAACAGCAAACAGTACAGATCCTGATCAGACAACTCCCATGGGTAAACAGCAAACAGTACAGATCCTGATCAGACAACTCCAAGTGGTAAACAGCAAACAGTACAGATCCTGATCAGACAACTCCCATGTGTAAACAGCAAACAGTACAGATCCTGATCAGACAGCTCCCATGGGTAAACAGCAAACAGTACAGAACCTGATCAGACAACTCCCAGTGGTAAACAGCAAACAGTACAGAACCTGATCAGACAACTCCCAGTGGTAAACAGCAAACAGTACAGATCCTGATCAGACAACTCCCATGGGTAAACAGCAAACAGTACCGAACCTGATCAGACAGCTCCCATGGGTAAACAGCAAACGGTACAGAACCTGATCAGACAACTCCCAGTGGTAAACAGCAAACAGTACAGAACCTGATCAGACAACTCCCAGTGGTAAACAGCAAACATTACAGATCCTGATCAGACAACTCCTATGGGTAAACAGCAAACAGTACAGATCCTGATCAGACAACTCCCAGGGGTAAATAGCAAACAGTAGAGATCTTGATCAGACAGCTTTCATGGGTAAACAGCAAACAGTACAGATCTTGATCAGACAGCTTCCATGGGTAAACAGCAAACAGTACAGATCCTGATCAGACAACTCCAAGTGGTAAACAGCAAACAGTACAGATCCTGATCAGACAACTCCCATGGGTAAACAGCAAACAGTACAGATCCTGATCAGACAACTCCCATGGGTAAACAGCAAACAGTACAGATCCTGATCAGACAGCTCCCATGGGTAAACAGCAAACAGTACAGATCCTGATCAGACAACTCCCAGTGATAAACAGCAAATAGTACAGATCCTGATCAGGCAGCTCTCAGAAGTAAACAGCAAACAGTGCAGATCTTGATCAGACAGCTCCCAGCAACATTGAGCTGATCATGGTGTACATGTTCTGCTTAAGCCTTTCTTCACCTTTTTAAAAACCATTGTTTAACTGGGTTTTCGACTAAGCTTCCTTTTTTAAGGCTGGTTCCACAGGCATTGTTCTGAGGTTGGAAAATTTGTGCCATCACTTTTCTTTTGTGATATGTCCACTTAAGTGTAGGGAAGTGTTGCTACATGAGTACATGATTCATCATCTCTGAAAATATGAACTAAAACAAAGATAAACAAATGATACTCTGTATATGGTACATACAAGTAAATTTTGTTCAATAAATATTAAGAAAATAATCATTAAAGTAGCACTACCATGAAAGGGGTTTTTGCTTGCTGAATATATTTATATAAAGTGAATGCTAAATAACTTGTATTTTAATATTTAAGAAATAGAATCCTTTTTAAAATTTAAAACACATCATAACATAAAAGGGCTAGTTCGCAATTTTTTTATTAAAAAACTATTATAGTGCAATATATAACACCCTGTTTGGCCCACAAGCAGAAAAATATGACACTATATGCCATTCAAGTCCCTATGACCTTTATTTACAAATATATTATCAAGAAAACTTAAAAAAAAAATGTTTCTTTTTAAATTAAAAAGGTATTTTGGAGAAATAAAACAACAACACATTTTTTATTCTAATGATCACACATAATATGCAAGGAGTTTTGTGAATGAAAAATAACATACCCAGCGGGACAATCATAACCTGCTCCGTGAACCATTTCAGTCATTTTTGATAGACAAGCCCAGGGTTCATAATATTTTTTCTTATTATCTGTTGGCAGAAATGGATTCACCTTGGCTCTGATGTAACAGTGTGAACAATTAGCACTGATTTTGTGGTATCAAACACTGGACATGTCTGTCTTCTAAAAAAAATTGTGACCTTTAGCTGCTGTTTCGCATTCATGATCTCTTTGTCAAAAATCTGATTACGATTTAGCACCAAAATCAAAATACAAATGTTCTTGCCGAAAAAGTGGAACTTTAGATAGATTTTTGTCCCAGCATCTTTAAGCTGTCTAGGTTTTGGAAGATTCTCCCCGAATGGACTTACAAACAACTCTCCTTCACGTTTGATGCAGTCTTCTTCGTCGTCCAATTTAATTTCACTTAATGTCCGTTTACCAAGCTTTTCTATCCCTCTAGCGCTTATTATAAGTTCCGGGCGATTCCCTGTTACATGCACACCTCTTTCTCTAAGAAAGTCTTTAAGTTCACACATTGATAGTTTTGAAAATTTGCACTGATCACCGATTTCATTGTTCTCAGACGCCATCTTTTCTTTTTTTTGTGTACTGGAAGTTGTACATAAACGAACGATAACTCCAAGGGAGATAACAAGGGTAATTAAACAGGACTATATTTCAGTGTTTAGCAGGCTAAGACAATATTTAGCCCCAGTGAGTTCTTGATTAAAAAAACCCTGTGACTGCTTGTTTGTACATGGGAAGGAAGTTCTCTATTGCTGTCCTTTCTATGGGAGAAATGACAGCATTTCAATGGCTTTCATATTCATTTAGCTAATTAAGGCTCCAAATAACAATCATATCATCATATCAGACTTGGGGAATTTGCTTTCTTATATGTTATTTGAGTGTATGTCAATCAAAGTGTTATCAAAGACATATACATGTGTACACAAATCACCTGATATAACTACAGGATGCTAACTCTAGACGTGTATACAAACAATGGTATAGCTGACATGAACACAATGGTTTAAACAGGTTGTATCAATATTTATCCTTAGCTATTCACATCTCTTATAACATGTGAATAGCCTACCAGTACATAGTGTTGTGGATGTGTGTTCACCTTCCGCCATGATGTTCACAAGTACAAACCTCGCCACCATACTTTTTTTTTTTTTTTCTTTTCTTTTTCATTTCTTTTTCATTTCACACACTGGTTAGACATGTACAAAATCATGATTTTTTGCATGTTATTACCTTAGGCAGCTCAATATTGTTGGCTGATTACACAGCATAAATAATTTAGCTCACATGTAGATATGTCGATTTTATTCTACAGCAATGGAAAAAGAACATTTTGCAGAAAAAGGTTTAGTAATCATGTTCTTACGGTTAATATTTTTTTAAAGGACATTTTGAACTATTTTTTAGACAAATATGTTATTGGAAACAATAATTTAACTTGTTCATATGTTTGTCATTTTGAAATGTGATGTATTATTTGTATTGCTTATGATTAAAAAGAACAAAAAATAGAGAAAATGGTGTATATCGGACTGCTAGAAGTTTTGTATATACATTTCAAATCCAATATACATTTCATATATGATTAATAATTGTCAAAATATGATAAAAAAATTCAATTCATTGGTCAAACTGACTTTTCTCATACATTAGCACATCGAATTATTCACTTCACCACAAAAGTGCCGGATACAATTGACCAAAGAAAAATCATTATCGTATTAAAGCATGAGAATTATCTGACTTACCTATGCTATGAAATGGTTGTCGATGTTAGGTATAGCAAAATATAATTGGAGGACTGTAGGGACTTGTAAATGTATCAATTGCTCCTGTATTTTGTATATTTATATGCCAAACATTTATCTGGCTGCTTTATGAATAAAAACAAGTCATTACAAAAAATGCCTGAAAATTTATTGTCGGTAAAAGACGCAATACGTGAAACTATAACTACTGCTTTTTAAAGTAACATTTTGAAGTTTTGTTTGTAAGGGAAGTTCACTTAAGCAGACCCATGCTGAGAGGGACTCACAGAGTATAAACTGGCAGTTTTAAAAGATTGGCCACGCTTCCTCTCTAGCTTTAATAGTGTCTGGTGTATGTGTTGCTGAAATAAATAATATCACTTATTGTTTACTTTAAAATAACAACTTTTTTTTCCAGAACGAATCCAAGATGAGTAACAACAGACTGCAGGACATTAGAGTCTACAACTACATAAAATTGTGTGTAAAGGATCCATTTGTACTCAACTATCTGCTGGCAGGTTCCTTTATAACTGAAGGTATTTGTGTTTTTGTTTGTTTTTGGAACTAAACGTGGTATCTGTAACCTGCTGTCAGAAAAAAGTTTCATTAAAAGGCAGAAAGATATGCATTTATTTTTTAGCTAAAAGCTTTTTTTTTTCTTAGTTTTTTGTTGAGATGTCTATGTGTCGTCATGTAAAACTAAAATAATTATTTAATTTTTGTGAATTACAGACAATAAAGTTTATCTACGTGCATTGGGTAGACCCTTGCCAGGATTATCACCACAATGTATACCTTTTATAAAACTAGCTAATGACTTTCATTATTGTTACTTACACAACTTTAGTAATGGTTTATTCTTTGTATGAAAACAATAATAACATATAACCATTGAACATGATATTGATGCTGTAAGGCTGTATTATGTTCAATGACACAGGTACAGGTAAGACTATGCGAGTAGTTACTTCATGTTTAAATATATTAAACAACCCCATTCATGGTGCAATGATGCAAATAGTTGAAAATACATATCCACAAGGGAGATGTCTAATACATTTCTTTTAAATTGAAAATGGGCAAAATATATATATATTTTTTTTAACTTGGCCCACTTTTAGCTAGATACATGTAAAGTTAAGGGACCTTTATACCTTATTTGAAATGGAGTTTCCATAGTTTGTGGCTTGATTAAAATTGTTGTAATTTTATTTATTTACATACTTTTACATATATTCACTGATTCCAATGTCAAATTATTAATATCACAACTAATACTTCTGTATTTATTACCATACAGGCGAACATTGGTTATTAAAACTTGGAATGTCCAAAGCCGATCCATAATTGGCAGTCATTGGTTGGTCTCGTTTTTTTCGATATAATTTAATGTATAAAATCTTCAATTATTCATTTGCATTAATCAATTTTTTGGCATTATTTAAACTAAACTTTGGTTACCAACATCAGTTTTAATGCAATTTTATCCAAAGCCCGATCGCAGCATCAGTTGACCATTGTGTATTGTCATCACATAAATTGCAAATGAAGGTTACACTAGTAACATCGATGTTAGGCTTGGTTAATTGTTTGGTTGAAGTTGTTTATTGGATATGGCGTGCTGATTAGATTGACAGTCAGTTATGATGTATAATCAAGCAGAGTGATAATCCATTTTAAGATTGACTTACATAACATGTTTAAATTGATTCTACAATGCTTTATACATGCATTATTTTGATTTGTTGTTATTTTGAAAAGAAAAATAAAGAAACCATGATGCTTATTCTATTATTCATTTCTTTTCCAACAATTAACTTTTCTTATGTTTCACTGTTAAAAGTAGTATGGTATATAAATTGCTCATTGCTTATTACCGCAGAGAATTATGTAATTCAAAATGGCAGACTCATAGTCAGAAATGTTTGTAAGTGAAGGCAATTTGGAGTATTCCAACCCTTGCAATGTTTGATTTAAATTGATAAAAATAAGTTGTCCCGACGACTTCAAATAAAGAAAATTAGACTGTATTTGCTAAAAAGCAACTTTGTAAAATAATTCAGAATAAGTTGATCAAATCGTATTTTGATCAAAGCAGAATCTGAATTCAGCGTGCAAACATTTTAAATTGATAATTGTAAAAAAGACCCCAGATTTTTTTTTGCATTATTTTCTTTTTAGCTCACCTGAGCACAACATGCTCAAGGTAAGCTTTGCTGATACCCCTTTGTCCACAGTCTGGTGTCTGTCGTCTGTTTTGCGGCGTCAACAATTTGCCTGTGAACACACTAGAGGCTACAGTTTTTATTCAATCTTCATCAAACCTGTTCAGAATGTTTGTCTGCAAGAAATCTTAGATGAGTTCATAATTGATTCACATGGGGTCCAAAACGAGGACACCAGGTCAAATTAAAAAAACAAAAACAACTTGTAAACATGCTATAGACCAGATAATGTGACCAGATAATGACCCAATCTTCACTAAACTTGGCCATATTTTTTTCCTTCCTGAAATCTTGGATGAGTTCATTATTGGGTCACGTGGGATAAAAAAAAAACGTCACTAGGTCAAGTTTTAGAATTGGTTAGAATGTTTGTCTGGGTCGAATGTTGGATGAGTTCCTCGATGGGTCACATGGGATAAAAATGTAGGTCACTAGGTCAAGTCTGGGAAAAATCTTTTAAACACGCTAGATGCCACATTTATGGTCCAATCTTCACCAAACTTGGTCAGAATGTTTACCTCCATGAAATCTTTGATAAGTTTATGTGGGTCAAAAAGTATCTCACTTGGTCAAACGTAGAACAACCTTGTGAAAAAACTAGAGACGACATTTGTGGTCTTCACCAAACTTAAATGTTTGCATGCATGAAATGTTGAATGTGTAAGTAACTGGGTCACATGGGGTCAAAAACTAGGTCACTAGATCATATCTGAGAAAAATCTTTCAATCAATATTTGGTTTTGTTTACCCTCGCCCTAACTATTGTTATAGGGCGAGCATTAAAGTATGGGAGTTTAAAATAAAATATCACAGTATTATATTAATGGCGTGAGGGTTGCCTAGTGTCTGGTAGATTAAAAAGGATTAAAAGTTAAACAACATAAAGATGATTATGAATTACTGGTGTATTGACAATAGGCTATTATATAATGTACGGGTGGTTTTATTATCTGTGTTGTATTTATGTGCTGAGATGAATGTGTAGTAAAAGTTGTTTTATATAAAATATCAGAAAAATCTTTTGAAGACACTAGAGGTTATATTTATGACCTAATCTTCAGCAGACTTAGCCAGAATCTTTGCCTGCATGAAATCTTGAATGATTTCATAACAGTGTCAAGTGGGGTCAAAAGTAGGTCACTGGGTCAAATCTTAGTTAAACATTTTAAACATACTAGAGACCACATTTATGGCCTAATCCTTACCAAATTTGGCCAGGATGTTTGCCTGCATGGAAACATTGATGAGTTCATTACTGAGTCATGTGGTTCCAAAACTAAGATATTAGATAAAATCTTAGAAAACCGTTGTGAACAGCCTGGAGACCAAATTTTAAACATGGCCAGAGTGTTTGCCTGAATAAAATCTTGAACGAGTTCATAACTAGGTCACGGGGATCAAAAAATAGGTCACTATGTCAAATCTTTAAAAAAAAAAATTGTGAACAGGCTAGAAACTACAATTATGGAAGATCTTCACCATACTTGGCCAAAAGGTTTGCCTGTATGAAACCTTGGATATATTTTGAACTTGGTCATGTGGATTCAGTAGGTAAAATTCTAGAAAATGTTCAGCCCATTGGTCAAACTAATGGTCCAATTTTCACCAAAGACTCCATAAGTAAATAACTCATAATTACTTGATGCCAAATATGAGCCTATTAAAAGCCCATGTCCCGTTGTGAGTGATTAAGGGCTATCATTGCCATCTTGTTTGTTTAATATATGAACTTTCAATTAATTTTCTTTACTTCATATACAGTAAATAATATAACAATAAAATGCCATATCACAAAATTTATCAAACAAACACTGCATATTATTTATTATACAAGTAATTTAATTTTAACAAAACCAGTTTACCTGCATGTAAATAGGTTAGCCATGGCCATCTGTACTAAACTTAGATTTTTAATTTCTGCTCATGTCAGAATGTTTAATTATAATATATAGAGATGGGCCTACATAAATCAATGTGTTGTTTGGTCGGCATGTCCATCTGTTGGTTGACCCAGTTTGTCAGTCAGTTGCTCTGTCTGTTCCCCAAAATAAATTGATGTTAATAACTTATGTCATAACTTGACCTATTGCAGAGCATGTTTAGCCTGTATTAAAGGTATCCGACAATCTGCCTGTATCAAATACAATCAAATGTTTCCCCTGTTAGCTGAAAATTAGGCATAATTTCTACATACACTTATGCCTTAGTTAAAATAAAGACAATTTTGAACACTACCTCAATTGTTAGACAGTACTAATTGTGAAACGCCCACTCTAAATATTCATTCTTTTAAATTCATAGATAAGCTTGATGGGGATATCTGCTAAAAATAGATATTGACGACACTGTGTATACGTGTAACCCAGATGATGCTGCTGTTCTTAAAAGAAAGTTGTCGCATGGTTTTCTTATTGCAAAAGTAGGCAACTGTGCAGTGCAGCTTAGATAGAAAAATACATGTTTGCAATGACAAGTGGGACGTTGTGCTGCATGTTTCAGACAGACTAGGACATCAATAAACAGAATTTTGTGGTATCTATTCATTTTTTAAATACAAAATTTATATGGTTGTTTGAGACAACAAAAATGGTCCAAACTGTCAGATATCACTTTTACTTTAAATGTATTTATTTATAGTTGATTATGAAACTAGTTTTTACAACTTATAATAGTCCCTCTTGACTGTCCACTTCCTGATTGGAACCAGTATTCAGGTACGGATTTCCTGGAGCAGTGTGTAGTAAATAGACTTGCTCAGAGACACATCGCATAGTCACTTTCAGGGTTCAAATCTGGGACCCACCGATCTGTAGTCCAATGTCCTAACCACTAGACTATGGATGCCAACAAATATCACTTTTAAGATGAAATACTTAGAAAAGACTTTTGCTTGAGTCTCTATATACTGCTACCATAAGTTAAGTTTTCATAAAAACTACATGTTAAGATCACATTGTCTTCATTTTCTAAAGTTTCCTGAGTTATTCTTAGGCTGTGTAGCTTGTGACACCATCTAGAGTTATGAGAATGTTGGATTTCAGAAGCACACAGGATTGATCTTGACTACCCGTGGTCAGTTATTCATGCCTTGGAAGAAGTAATGCATGTACAGAACAAATATGTATGTCTAAGGAAATTAGATGCATCAATAGTGTCCAGGCATGCTTCAAATTATAACATAAATATTGTTGTGTGCTTGAACTGGAAGTTCATTATATTGTGTACTTCAGATATATATAAAGTGCTGATCTATGAATGAACAATGCACAGGAATATTACTCATTGACTAGAGGAAAGGGATGAAATGAGCAGTCTGAAGTTACCGCATGCGTTCAGAGAGAAATGGAGCACTTGAGACTTTTAGATACAGGTCACAGGGATTCAAGAGGTTGTAGTTAATTTCAAACTCTGTTTTTTTTATGAATTTGGTAGCAATTAAAAGCATTTGTTATAGACCTAACTTAAGTTAAAATGCAAAATCAAATTGAAAATATTGACTGTTTAATAAAATGTTTTAATTATCAGATGTAAGTGTCTCAATGTATAATCTATATTTTAGAAAGAGTAATAAAATGTTTTAATTATCAGATGTAAGTGTCTCAATGTATAATCTATATTTTAGAAAGAGGTGTTTATTGGCAGCTGAAGACTAGCCTGCTTTTCAATTTCCAATGTGTTGTATATTTGATTTACTATGGAATACAGCTGTGCAAAAAATGGTCAAAATTATTCCATAGTAACTCTGAAACTGCCTGAGCTAGAGCCTTGATATTTGGTATACATGTTCTTTGGCTGCCCTTGTATGAAAATTGTTCAAATAATTCAGGTCTGTCAAAAAGCATGGGTGCCAGGGGCGTGGTCATTTTTTCATATTTGGCTGTATAGGAAATTTTAGAAAGTCTTCTTGTCAGAATCTACAAGAGCTAGAGCCTTGATTTTTGGTATGCAGGTTTCTTGGGTGGTCCTGTATCAAGATTGTTCACAACATTTTGATCCGTCAAATATCATGGCCGCCAAGGTTATTGCCATTTTCCCTATATAGCTGTATAGGAAAACTTTGAAAATATTTCTGTCAGAAACCATAAGAGCTAAAGCTTGGTTGTGTTCAAGTGGGCAGGTGGGCTATTGACTTGAAACTTCATAGGTGGATAGATCTCATTGAGATGGAGTACAGTGCACAAGAAGCATCGCTTTTTTTTCTTTTTTTCAATTACCCAGATTGCAGTCCACAATCATTCTGGAGTGCATTGCACAACAGTGCACAGCAGTTTGGCACTGTGGCAGATAAAATATTTTTTTTATGTTATTCTACTTCAATTTCAGTTTTCTTGTCACTTTTTTGTTCTGAGTACACATCATCACTTGGACAGTTTTGTTTTTAGTGTTTGCATTTGAGAAAAAAACCAGGAAGTGCAAGGTTAGAGGTCAGTGTACTGGTTTTAGAATCCCAGTTGGTCATTTTGCCAACTCACTGTTCCAAGGCGATAACAGTTGGGGTTTCTTCCCTTGTGCAGTCTCTCATTTCTGTGTTTTTTTCATTGCTACATTTATGGCATGTGTGTAACCTTTGCAAGTGCTTTTTACATTGTAACATATGTTATGGTTTTCTTGGGGGTCAGGTATTTTTTGTAATGTGTACCTCAACAATATAACAATTAATCTGGTCAGTTTAAACTAATATTCCTTGATCACTTCTTATTTATATTAACAGCGCTCACTTGAGTAATATAGGTCATCCTTGCCCTTTTGTTTGTGGAGTAACTTTAACCCCTCTCACAGTAAAAAAATTTCAAATGGGTTCCAAACACTCAAATTGTTTCAAAATATACCTTACAGAGAAAGCAGGCCTCTAAGTGCTAATTACCAGGCAGGGAATAAAACTCATTTAAAATCCACCTTGCAGAGAAAGCAGTTCCTCTCAAAGCTTAAAATCAGACATGAAATAAAAAATGAAAACTTATAGTTGTAGAGAATGCTGCCTCATCAAGAGGCAGAGGACTGAATATTTTCATTAATTTAAAATATATCTTAAGAGAAAGCTGCCTCCCCTCAATCAAAGCTGAATATCAGGCCAATAACTAAACCTGCTGATGAGTTAAATATCTTAATTGATAAGAAAACAGGCTCCATAATGGCTAAAATTTAAGGAGGAAACCAAACACTCAGATTCATTTAAAATCTTTCTTGCAGATCAAGCAGGCAAAATCAAAGCCATATATCAGGAAAGGAACCATATAAAGGCCACTGGCTTGTTATTGGACATACTTAAAAGCTCCCAAGAGCCAGGTACCATTCAGGCACTTATTGATGCCCTTCGTGAAGATGGTAATTGCTTTTTTTTAAACATGTGTTTCTTTTTTTTTCTCAGATGCACAAGATAATATAATATTGACACAAATCAACGTTCTTTCCTTTATACTTTTAAGCATTTAGATGACAATTGTAAAAGTAATTACAAAAAGTAATTCTAGTAAAAGTTTACTCCTATTTACAAACACCAACTTGGATATTCCTAATATTTGTGTAAAATATAAACATTGTGTCTTTGTGTTATAGATCACTATAATAAACATAATCTATTATATTTCTTTTCATACATACAATTTATGTAATGTCGAGTCTCAGTGGTTTAGTTACGAGTATATTTATCTTGTACCTAATGCTACCTGATGTCTAATGCTAGTTCAGATTGTAGGATATATTGTAATTCTCTCAGGGCTTAGAATTTCTTTGCCATTATATATGTAAATTGTAAATATTTTTCAGAATACCCATTTCTGGCCAAGTTACTCAGTGATGATGAGGTAGTGCTTACAGATAAATCTGACCATGGAAGGATGATATTGAAGCATTTCAGACCAAGGCTCGTTTACATAATGGTGGAAGATGTTCTACCAAGCCTTTTTAGTAAACACTTGATAAATTTCAGGGATAAGGAACAAGTGTTGGCATGCTTGATTTCTTCAGGCAACCAAAAAGCTGCTGATGAGCTCCTCGACAGGGTGATGACAAGAAAAGCTCCAACAGACTGGTACTGCGACTTTCTCCATGTCTTGAATGACAATAATCACTCTCATATAGTTGAAGAAATGGAACCTGATTTTCTTAAAAACCCGGACGATTTTAAAGGACGTTATGGTAAGTTAGAACTTTACTTGTGTTTACTTATACCGTTAGTTATACTATATTTATGTTTAACAGTTACTTGCATGTTAGAGAATAATTCATATGTACAAGTCTAGTTCTATTAATTGCCATTTCCCTTTTATTATAGAATATCTACATAAGGGAGTTATTAAACTCTAGGCTTTCCTTACAAATGGTTGATTGATATTCCTTAGTCCATTTTGGCTTACCAAAATAATAACAAAGTTGAAAGTATGTTAAGAGCTACGTATCTGGTAAGGACAACCCTCACAATATACACGTAGCCAAAATCTACTCACATATATATAATCTGGATGTGTCATTGTCAATACTAAACAATTTTTTTCTGGTTGTAATACATAGGTTACAACAGAATAATTCCAAAAATGTTTAAAAAAAAATAAAGCTATGAATAATATATAGATATGTCACATATTGAGTTTTTGTCCAGAAGTTTGGTATATAACACAATATTACTTAAGACTTGACAGTATCAGAAATATGTCATACCACTTTTTAAGTGTTTATTTCCTTTAGCACAGTTTTACATTATGCACTTTCTGTGGGGTGGGGCATTGACCATGTCCTCCTTATGATAAACCTGCTAAAAGACATAATTACTATAGCAACTGTTTTTTTGTTGTTTTTTTACATTACAGAAAAATGTAGTTGTGTTTTTTACCAGTCAAAAGAACAGAATGAATGGACGGCGTCTAGTTCAGGAGAGCTCGAAGACAGAGAGATATTGGGGGCTACAGCTTATTGTAAGTTAACTTTACTAACATTTAACTAAAAAAAAAAGTAGCTACCAGTACTCATTCTTCATTAAGGTATGAATATACATGCACTTGATGATTGCTTCATATGCATGAAAAATGATGTAATCAATATGAAAAATCTCTTGCAGTAAATACATAAATAGGTTCACATCGAGGCGGTCAAGCTTGCTTTGAGTCTACAAGACTACATCTAAATTGTGTTGGCCTAAACATACTTCAAATCTTAAAATAAAAATTTATAAATCCTTTTGATAGCCTTTCGAATATTCTCCATATGTTAAATAAAAGTATGCTGACTTGAATACTTGAAAATAACAACATTCAAATCTTGTTTGCCTGCTATGTATTTTGGTATGCACTATTAAGAGATTACTGTCATTTGAAAGGCATGTGACTGGCTTAGAATGTAGACAATTTACATTATCTCATATCTGAAGGTTGCAGGTTGTTTCCGTCCAGCACCTGTCCAATCTATTATAGTTAATGCAATTGAAAAGGCTACCACTAAAGGCCTTTAATACTGCTTTAAGATTATATTAATGTTTATTTTAAATGTTTATGGTCAAATGAGTTTCATTTCAAGCAATTTTAAACTTTTGTCTACATTTTACGTAAGTTAGTATGCGCATGTGAAAGGCCTCTAGATTTTGTTATGAGAGATCAGTGACACTGATTTATATTAATTAAAATATTAAATATTACCTTAAAACAAGTTTAAGGTAAGTACCTAAACCATAACATGGAGAGACCATTTGCTTTTAAAACATTAGTCTGTCGAACTATATTATTTATTGGGCTATGGTCCACTGACTTATAATGTTAAACTGGACAATCCAGATCTGACACTGTTGCGTGGCTTGAGTTATCAGTTTATTTTAATCATATTCGTCATATTTTAGTCATGTTGAACATAAGTAACGTTCAGAAGGTAGTATCCAAACTAAGTTGATTAAAGTTAACACATTTAGACACTTTAAATAAGAATTCTGATTGGATTTTAGACCATTTCTTGTAAGCATCCTAATTCATAGGTAGCTAGGTAGGTTAGATGTTATATTTCTATTACCTTTCTAACCCAGGTATGTCCGAAGCATCTATGGATAACATGTGTCCACCTCCTCCGGTGAAGCTTGAAATTGACTGCACTCAAGATACTCGTCAGTCGACTGGGGAATTTTCCGATTTTGCATGCCCCTTGAACTCACTGTCTCCTGATTGCAGTTCCTCTCCTGACACTAAGAAGTTATCCAACCTGTCGCTTAATCTTGACATTTTGAACATCAAACCAGAATCAGGAGATAAAGATATATCCACACTATCCTTCCCCACTAGAAAAAAAGGTACAGTAGTATGTATGTAACTGCTGTTAACCAGTTCACCTTACATACTGCCAATGAGCCAGATAGCAGAGAAAAGAAAAAAATGGTTACAAATGAACTAAGGATTTCTAAGAAGTAATGTCGAACATTTGAGAAATAAATAAAGTAAAACAAAGACCATTCAGAAATTTGTGCTCGTGCCACAGTAACAGCAGCATGTGGTCACTACATGCCCATGTTATTCTGCTGAACTAGAATAAACTAATACATGTATAAGGTTTTGATGCTGAAAGAATGTTGATAGTCAAGCAGTTTTAAAGTAAAGCTGTATTCCCTTCAGGTTGTAATCTTATTTAGTTATTGATGTGTAGAGTATTTGTCTTAATGATTTTAGAGATGATACCTAATATATTTATTATATCAAATGCTGTCAGTGGTGCCACTTAAAGAACATATCGATCAAGCTAATCTCAATATTTCTCTTAAAATATTTACTCTTAAAATTCAGACAAAGATAGATACTGTTTGGTATTCTTACAATGAACATCGGACACTTTCTTACGTTCCCTACTAGTTTATACTAATTATTGTCTACTTTTTTTATTTAACACAAAAGTGATATTTCCAAGTGGTATTAAGAGATAGTTACATTTCTTAAACGACATCCGTATTGATGTAAGGTTATATGATTAACTAACTAGTAATAACTTTCCTTGCAGAGATAGACATGAACATGTTGGATAATAAGAATGCTAGCAGTGGACCAGAAGAGGATGTGAAAGATAAGAATGAGCAGGAAAGCAATGAGGAGGAAAGCAATGAGGATGGGGAAGACAATGCTTTGGATTCAGATGATGATTGGCTATGTAAAGAGACATATGGAATTATTAACTTATAAAATATTTTCATGTATATTTTAATCATGTATATGATTTTGAGGATATATTAGCCATGGATAAAAAATAGCTTATAAAATGATTATTGCATCAGCATCATTGTAATAGTAATGGTTTTCACTGCCAGTTAAAGGTCAGAATTTATTCTGAGCCACTTGACACATTGCCTTATGTTAGGATTCAAATAATTCTCTTATCCATCAAGTCCTTATGTGCATGCATTCAGTTTTTATTAATTCCCCTTGCTATAAATTAATTATATGTATACATTATGTAACAACATTTGTTAAGCTTTCCCGGAGCCCTTACTCCTCGAAAGATCGTTTAACATTTTCATACACTTGGACTATAAAGAAGCATTGCTTAATGTGTTTTTTTTAAGGAAACATTAAGATGTTAAAGACTTTTTGATTGAGCAAATAAACCAAGCTATGTATTGAGATATTATTTTGCATGTCTCTAACACCAAATATGGTCAACTAAACAACACATTTACACCCTTGCATAGGTTACAGCAGTGAAGAACCACGTTTGAAGCTGCATGACTATCAACTTGAGCTTGCCGAAGATGCTCTAGAAGGCAAGAACACTATCATTTGTGCACCGACTGGGTGTGGAAAGACGTGGGTAGCATTCTATATTGTCCAGGAACATCTGAAAAAGAAAAAGACAGGTTAGTTTTGACTTGTCCTTAACTTTAATGGATCACTTCATGAAATTTTTTTAAGAAACAGGAGGAAGTTTTACATGTTCACTAATATCTAAGTGACTAATCTGATTTAGGTAGATACACATCAAAGTGCCTTAATTGAACACATAATTAGCCAATGTTTCTACAAACAATTTAACAAGGTCTTAAATATCATGCATATAACAATTTTACAAGGTCTGATATATCATGCATGTAACAATTTTACAAGGTCTGATATATCATGCATATAACAATTTTACAAGGTCTGATATATCATGCCTATAAATTTTTACAAGGTCTGATATGTCATGCATATAACAATTTTACAAGGTCTGATATATCATGTGTATAACAATTTTACAAGGTCTGGTATATCATGTGATTAACAGTTTTACAAGGTCTGGTATATCATGTGATTAACAATTTTACAAGGTCTGGTATATCATGCAATTAACAATTTTACAAGGTCTGATATATCATGCGTATAACAGTTTTACAAGGTCTGCTATATCATGCTATTAACAATTTTACAAGGTCTGATATATCATGCGTATAACAATTTTACAAGGTTCTATGTATCATGCATATAACAGTTTTACAAGGTCTTATGTATCATGCATATAACAGTTTTACAAGGTCTGATATATCAAGCGATTAACAATTTTACAAGGTCTGATATATCATGCAATTAACAATTTTACAAGGTCTGGTATATCATGCAATTAACAATTTTTACAAGGTCTGATATATCATGCGTATAACAGTTTTACAAGGTCTGCTGTATCATGCGATTAGCAATTTTACAAGGTCTGATATATCATGCGTATAACAGTTTTACAAGGTCTGCTATATCATGCGAATAACAATTTTACAAGGTCTGATATATCATGCGTATAACAATTTTACAAGGTTCTATGTATCATGCATATAACAGTTTTACAAGGTCTGATATATCATGCGATTAACAATTTTACAAGGTCTGATATATCAAGCGATTAACAATTTTACAAGGTCTGGTATATCATGCGATTAACAATTTTACAAGGTCTGCTATATCATGCGATTAACAATTTTACAAGGTCTGCTATATCATGCAATTAACAATTTTACATGGTCTGCTATATCATACGATAAACAATTTTACAAGGTCTGATATATCATGCGATTAACAATTTTACAAGGTCTGGTATATCATTCATATAACAATTTAACAAGGTCTTATGTATCATGCATATAACAATTTTACAAGGTCTGATATATCATGCGATTACCAATTTTACAAGGTCTGGTATATCATGCGATTAACAATTTTACAAGGTCTGGTATATCATTCATATAAATATTTAACAAGGTCTTATGTATCATGCATATAACAATTTTACAAGGTCTGCTATATCATTCGATTAACAATTTTACAAGGTCTGATATATCATGCGATTAACAATTTTACAAGGTCTGGTATATCATGCAATTAACAATTTTACAAGGTCTGATATAACTTGCAATTAACAATTTTACAAGGTCTGGTATATCATGCGATTAACTATTTTACAAGGTCTGATATATCATGTGATTAACACTTTTACAAGGTCTGATATATCATGCATATAACAATTTTACATGGTCTGATATATCATGCATATAACAATTTTACATGGTCTGATATATCATGCATATACATGTAACAATTTTACAAGGTCTGGTATATCATGCGATTAACAATTTTACAAGGTCTTATGTATCATGCATATTACAATTTTACAAGGTCTTATGTATCATGCATATAACAATTTTACAAGGTCTGATATATCATGCGATTACCAATTTTACAAGGTCTTATATATCATGCGATTAACAATTTTACAAGGTCTGATATATTATGCGATTAACAATTTTACAAGGTCTGGTATATCATGTAATTAAACAATTTTACAAGGTCTTATGTATCATGCGATTAACAATTTAACAAGGTCTGATATATCATGCACTTAACAATTTTACAAGGTCTGATATATCATGCGATTAACAATTTTACAAGGTCTGATATATCATGCGATTAACAATTTTACAAGGTCTGGTATATCATGCGATTAACAATTTTACAAGGTCTTATGTATCATGCGATTAACAATTTAACAAGGTCTGGTATATCATGCGATTAACAATTTTACAAGGTCTGGTATATCATGCATATAACAGTTTTACAAGGTCTGATATATCATGCGATTACCAATTTTACAAGGTCTGGTATATCATGCGATTAACAATTTTACAAGGTCTGGTATATCATGCAATTAACAATTTTACAAGGTCTGGTTTATCATGTGATTAACAATTTTACAAGGTCTGATATATCATGCATATAACAATTTTACATGGTCTGATATATCATGCGTATAACAATTTTACATGGTCTGATATATCATGCATATAACAATTTTACATGGTCTGATATATCATGCGATTAACAATTTTACAAGGTCTGGTATATCATGCGATTAACAATTTTACATGGTCTGATATATCATGCATATAACAATTTTACAAGGTCTGGTATATCATGCGATTAACAATTTCACAAGGTCTGGTATATCATACGATTAACAATTTTACAAGGTCTTATGTATCATGCATATAACAATTTTACAAGGTCTGATATATCATGCGATTACCAATTTTACAAGGTCTGGTATATCATGTGATTAACAATTTTACAAGGTCTGGTATATCATGCGATTAACAATTTCACAAGGTCTGGTATATCATGCGATTAACAATTTTACAAGGTCTTATGTATCATGCATATAACAATTTTACAAGGTCTGATATATCATGCGATTACCAATTTTACAAGGTCTGGTATATCATGCGATTAACAATTTTACAAGGTCTGGTATATCATGCAATTAACAATTTTACAAGGTCTGGTATATCATGTGATTAACAATTTTACCAGGTCTGATATATCATGCATATAACAATTTTACATGGTCTGATATATCATGCGTATAACCATTTTACAAGGTTTTATGTATCATGCATATAACAGTTTTACAAGGTCTTATGTATCATGTGTATGTACATATTGTCTGCTCATTAATGAGACTTAATCTTCATTTGAAGGTCCAAAGAAAGTCATATTTATGGCAAGAACAGGTGCTTTGGTAAAGCAGCAAGCAGACAGATTCAAGAAATGTCTTCCAAAAGCTGAGGTATTTAAACATTCTTTTTAAGTGAACATGAATGTTTGCAAACGGTGACTTATTGGTCAAGATCATGTTTATTAAAAGGACAGACCTGGTAAATAAATACACTTTAAGGTTATTTGTCATTTGTTTTAGTCTTTAATTCTTGCACTGGTCAAATGAAAAAAGTACATTGTATTTAGGTACATGTATATAGTTTTTGGATGAATTTTTTCCCTTTAGTTAAAAGGTTAGCATGCAATAAAACACTAAGAATCATAATATGATTTGTATTGATAACATTTTCTGCTAAATAAAGTTTTCCAAGTAAAATGTATTTATAACCAATACATTCATATTATCTATGGAAAAACATTGTGGCAACCATAGTTTTGATGGTCTATATGTTTCTCCAGCCACTTTAGCCATCCTTTTTCTGTATTAATAACAATTTAATGCTTGTGTTGCATGATCCTTTTCCATCCAGACAAAACTTATTGCTGGTGAAGATGATGACTCCAAGAAAGTGGGAATATTTCTGGAGCATTATGACATCGTGTGTATGACGCCACAGATCCTAATCAACAATTTGGACAGTGGAAGTGTTCCAGGTTTATCGGCAATCTCCATGCTTGTGTTGGATGAATGTCACCACACGAAGAAAGATGAACCATATAACAACCTGATGAAAAGGTATCTGGACGAAAAAAGCAGAAAACCCAGTTCGCCACTTCCACAGGTAAGTAAACATTCATGGCATTAATCTGCCTTGAAACACCAAAAATGCAGTTAGTCAGATTTATGGACAAAGACAAAAATTCACCGATTATTTCAGGGAAATAATTTCAGACTAAGATAAACAGAATTATATACTCCATTTAGTCTGTAACTTTATATAAGAAATTAGCAATTGATTGCATAAAACTTGTACAGTTATTATTTTAGTGTCTTTAAAAAAGAAGCTGAAGGCTTTTGTTCTTCTTTATATGGTAAATAAGGTCCCCTGTAGAGCCTAATAGAATCCAGCATCTTTCCTGATTAAAAGTTGTATTGGTGGCTTAGGTGATAGAAATAGAATAATGTACTAACTATCTTTTGTCTCTTTTACACCTCTTAATTGGAACTGAACTTATCAATTGAACTGTATTGTTTTGCAGATAATAGGAATGACAGCATCCATTGGTGTAGGCAAATCCAGTACGGAGGAGGAGGCATGTGACTACATTGTGCAAATGTGTGCCCGCTTGGATGCTCGAGTAGTTTCCACAGTCAAGAGACATATCAAACAGCTGGTAGGCAGAACTGTCGACACACAGGATGGTGAGTTTATTGATGCATACATTTTCAGATGTTAAAACCTGCATCATTATTTATTTCTTCAAAGATGTCTTATTTGTGAAGACAGCTTGTTATGGGGCTTAAAAGGGCAAAAACATATTTATTTAACCATGTAAAAAATCTATATTGTGTGTCTGCTTCTATACTACATTTTGCGAACACAGGTTGTTGCTTTTTTTATGTAATTAAGGTCTTAAATATTCAATTGCTTGAAAATTTAAAAAAATAATAATGGAAGTACCATCAGCAGGTATTTCTTAAATGAATACATGGCAAATAGACAGTTTGCTCATTTGCATGTTTGGTTTGACATATCACTTAACATTGTTTAAAAGACAGTTTGATCTGACATATTAACTATAACTAGTCAGATAATCCTGACACATGACTGATAGGTTATGGAACTTTTCTTAAAGTGAAACATTGGAGGCATATTTAATTTAGGCAGTCATTCAGGTTTTGCAGTAATCAAACATATAAATTGCTTATCTGCAATTCTCATCATGGGACATTTACTGAAAGATATATACAACTATCATTTACTACATATGAAAGGTCAATTGTAAATTCATATCATTAAGAAATAAATAAAACTTCTGCATAATAAAAAGTGATTGACAAAGATTTCCTAAAGTTGGGCAATGAAAAGTATGTGGACAAACATGATAGTTGTTCGACTGTCAATTAGTTAGAGTCACAACTTGTTGGAATACATGCCTAAATTCTCCAAAAACATGTTGCGTTATTTACAATTTCAGTGTATATTTTAAAGTACTGTTTTATTAACTTCTATGTTGCTGTAGTCCCTATTAATGCCGAGAGATATTTCAAGAAGTTAATATGTTTTTAGACTTTCATTAAATCTTAAACACAATTTGCAACTTTACAAGTGTAAAATGTTCTGTCGGACAGTTTGTCTTTTGCACATCTCAACAATCACATGTATGTAGTTGTCTTTTCAATGAGATACCATTCTAATTTCTTTGGCTCTTAATTCTTTAATTTCTTTGAATTTTGGCTTAATGGTAAACATTCATAATAATGGCTTTAGTACTTTAGAGATGCATGGAAATCAAACTATGTGGGATGTGTAAATATTCTGTTGCAAACTCGTCTTACGATAAAACAAGATTTTTTTATTTGTGTTAATCTCCACCACCTGATTCTTTTAAAATGCTGATCTCTCAAGAATATCACTGAAGATGCTAACAACATTTTTTAAAACTATCCATCAATTGATTAAAAGAAATATTTCAAGGTTCCCTGGCAGAAGGGTGCCTGTCTCATGCTTCCATGCCTATTTAAAATATCTGCATACTTCATCCTTACTGATTATTACTATGTTCTAACTGGGTTGTTTAACAAGTTTGTGACCGGAACTGGTAGCGCAATTGGTAGAGCCGGTTAGAGGCCCTGGGTTTGATCTTGGGTCACGACATACCAAAGTCGTTAAAATGATAGTGGTATATAGCTGCCTTGCTTAGCTCAAGCACATATAAGGCTAGTATCACAACTGGTTGGCCAGGTGTCAGGATAATGTGACTGGGTGTGGTATTATGCCAGGTGTTCATGGCATGCTATATACAGTGAAGGTAGCACTATATGTTGGCGGGACGATAAACCCAACCTAATAACAATAATTAACAAGTTTGTATAATTCAACATTGTATACACTGCAAAACATTCTGTCTAAAATAATTGTCAAATGTAATCAAATCTAAATTGTTTCTAATTTAATTATGCTTCAAACAAAGTGTTTATGGTGTATTTGGACCAGGAATTATTCTTCCAACAACCCAATAAATTATGTCCTAAATCTTTGTCAAAAGTAAAATATTACATCCTGCTTGTACAGATATTTCTTATCAGAGCCATGCTCCACAGTTAGCTTTGTTTTAACTAAGAAAGCCACCATAAACCTTTGATATCATTTTATATCATCATCCTGGTAATCTGCTTTTACGTTGATATCTATTTTTTGCAGAAATCCTCATCAAGTAAATATAAAGCGCCCATGAAAATGTTTTGTTGGCAAAACTTTTGTAACTATTATTACAACACAAATTTAGTGTTTATTATAATCAATAATTGAAGACAATCCTATGGTACCAGAATGTATTTCTTTCACTAAGTGCAAGGAAGAGGTATTTGCAGACATTGAACTTGGAAAAAAGACAAAATGAAATATTGTGCACAACTGTTCAAGTCTCTGAATACAAGTACCATGTGCAATGTGTAGTTATTTGTGGTAATTCAATTTTCGGACATGATTTTGACTATATAAATCTAGCTAATCATTTTCAAAAAAAGGTTTTTTTCTCTGTGATTTACATTGCCATTTTTACAAAGGTGGTTTTGCTTTAACTTTTATTTAGGTGTCACCTCTTATGTCTAATTATAACATTGTAATCTTTTAAAAGAATTATATACTATTCTGTTTTAGTTCTCTTAATTGTGTTGTTTTCTGAATGTTTGTTTTAACTGCTGATGAATGAAGTCAAATCATTGGTGTGTATTGGTCTCTCTGATGAAATTGCTTTCGAAAATTGTAATTGTTGCCATTGTCATCTGTGAAGAGATATATACTTGTACAATGTTGTTGTTTTTGTTTTTTTGGAAATTAATCCTTTTATACATTTTATTTATGATGTAATATGTTTTATTATAACTGTCATAGTCTTTAAGAAAGTGTATTGTTTTTTTCTTCCATTCCAATTTCAAGTTTCTTATATTTTATTTCAGAAATTATCAAAATGCAGGAAAGAAAATACAATCCATGTGAAGACCTCATTCTGTCAGCTATTGATGATACAGAGGATATGCTCAAAGGTTTGCCTGTTGTGTTTATTGATCATGGTTACATAAATTACAAAAAGGAAAGGAAATACTTTTCTGTGACCACCATTTCAGTATATTCTTAAACTGCTTTCAGCATTTCGTTTTGTACCTAGACAGAAGTTAAATTGTTTTTTTTAATAAGTGCTTGTTAAAAAGCTTAATGTATATGTTTTATGTCCATAAACATTCAAGTTATTCTTTGTTTTTACTTTTTTAGATTTAGGTTCGTTGGAGCCAACCATAATAGGACATCTTTGTTCAATACCAGCAGATAAAGAGGGTGTTGACTATCAAAAATGGACTGTTGAAGTAAAGAAATTAGCTCAGCATGAGATAAGAGATGCAGAAAAGTCACGGGACATCCAGTCCTGTGCTATGTATTTATACGTAAGTACAGTAGTTTCCTGTAAAATGTTGACTCAGGCTTGTAATTTTTTGTTCATTTATAAACCTTCAAAATTACATGGCTTGAACCTCTGATATTATTATACCCCCACCACAAAATGTGGGGGGGCCATAATGGATTCGCTTTGTCTGTCCATCCGTCCGTCCGTCCGTCTCCGTTATTGTATCTGCTCTATAAATCCTATACCAATTGAAGGATTTTCTTCAAACTTGGCTGAAATGTTCACCTCAACAAGGGGATGTGCAGAACCCATGTTGCCCATGTGTCAGCTCAAGGTCAAGGTCACAATTGAAGGTCAAATATCAAACAATCAAATATTAGACATTATGTCGTGTCCGCTCTGTAAGTCCTACACTAATTGAAAGATTTTCTTTAATCTTGGCTCAAATGTTCACCTCAACAAGGGGATGTGCAGAACCCATGTTACTCTTTTGCCAGCTTAAGGTCAAGCTCACACTTGAAGGTCAAAAATTGACTTAGAAAATATTCTTAAATTTTAACATGATTGTATTTGAATATTTCTGAAATTAGAAAAAGTATTTTCTTGAAACTTAAAATATATATGAAGTGTCACAATTAGGATATGCAGGTCAAGTTTCATAACTTTGTATTGCATTTTGACAAAGTTATGCCCCTTTTAAGTCTTCAAATTTACATACAATCAAGTATTAGACAATATGTTGTGTCCGCTCTGAAAGTCCTACACTAATTGAAAGATTTTCTTTAATCTTGGCTTAAATGTTCACCTCAACAAGGGGATGTGCAGAACCCATGTTACTCTTTTGCCAGCTTAAGGTCAAGGTCACACTTGAAGGTCAAAAATTGACTTAGAAAATATTCTTAAATTTTAACATATATTTGAATATTTCTGAAACTAGAAAAAGTATTTGCTTGAAACTTGAAATATATATGAAGTGTCACAATTAGGATATGCAGGTCAAGTTTCATAACTCTGTATTGCATTTTGACAAAGTTATGCCCCTTTTAAGTCTTCAAATTTACATACAATCAAGTATTAAACAATATGTCGTGTCCGCTCTATAAATCCTTTACTAATGGAAGAATTTTCTTCAAACTTGACTCAAGTGTTCAACTCAACAAGGTTATGTGCAGAACCTATGTTACCTTTGTGCCGGCTTAAGGTCAAGGTCACACTTGAAGGTCAAAGTTGACTAAGAAAATGTTCTTAAATTTTAACATGTACTTGAATATTTCTGAAATTAGCACAGGTATTTGCTTGAAACTTAAAAGATATATGACGTTTCACAAGTAAGATATGCAGGTCAAGTTTCATAACTCTGTATTGCATTTTGACAAAGTTATGCCCCTTTTTAGCTCACCTGAGCACAACGTGCTCAAGGGGAGCTTTTGTGATACCGCTTCGTCCGTCGTCCGGCGTCCGTCGTCCGTCGTCCGTCGTTCGTCGTTCGTCGTCAACATTTACCTTGTGAACACACTACAGGCCACAATTTTTATCCAATCTTCATCAAACTTGGTCAGAATGTTTGTCTGCATGAAATCTTGGATGAGTTCATTATTGGGTCACCTGGGGTCAAAAAGTAGGTCACGAGGTCAAATTTTAGGAAAAACTTGTGAACACACTAGAGACCACATTTATAGCCCAATCTTCACCAAACTTGGTCAGAATGTTTGTCTGCATGAAATCTTGGATGAGTTCGTAACTGGGTCACGTGGGGTCAAAAAGTAGGTCACTAGGCCAAATCTTAGAAAAAGCTTGTGAACACACTAGAGGCCACATTTATTGCCAAATCTTCACCAAACTTGGTCAGAATGTTTGTCTGCATGAAATCTTGGATGAGTTCGTAACTGGGTCACGTGGGGTCAAAAAGTAGGTCACTAGGTCAAATCTTAGAAAAAGCTTGTGAACACACTAGAGGCCACATTTATAGCCCAATCTTCACCAAACTTGGTCAGAATGTTTGTCTGCATAAAATCTTGGATGAGTTCGTAACTGGGTCACGTGGGGTCAAAAAGTAGGTCACTAGGTCAAATCTTAGAAAAAGCTTGTGAACACACTAGAGGCCACATTTATAGCCCAATCTTCACCAAACTTGGTCAGAATGCTTGTCTGCATGAAATCTTGGATGAGTTCGTAACTGGGTCACGTGGGGTCAAAAAGTAGGTCACTAGGTCAAATCTTAGAAAAAGCTTGTGAACACACTAGAGGCCACATTTATAGCCCAATCTTCACCAAACTTGGTCAGAATGTTTGCCTGCATGAAATCTTGGATGAGTTCGTAACTGGGTCACGTGGGGTCAAAAAGTAGGTCACTAGGTCAAATCTTAGAAAAAGCTTGTGAACACACTAGAGGCCACATTTATAGCCCAATCTTCACCAAACTTGGTCAGAATGTTTGCCTGCATGAAATCTTGGATGAGTTCGTAACTGGGTCACGTGGGGTCAAAAAGTAGGTCACTAGGTCAAATCTTAGAAAAAGCTTGTGAACACACTAGAGGCCACATTTATAGCCAAATCTTCACCAAACTTGGTCAGAATGTTTGTCTGCATGAAATCTTGGATGAGTTCATTATTGGGTCACCTGGGGTCAAAAAGTAGGTCACGAGGTCAAATTTTAGGAAAAACTTGTGAACACACTAGAGACCACATTTATAGCCCAATCTTCACCAAACTTGGTCAGAATGTTTGTCTGCATGAAATCTTGGATGAGTTCGTAACTGGGTCACGTGGGGTCAAAAAGTAGGTCACTAGGTCAAATCTTAGAAAAAGCTTGTGAACACACTAGAGGCCACATTTATAGCCCAATCTTCACCAAACTTGGTCAGAATGTTTGTCTGCATAAAATCTTGGATGAGTTCGTAACTGGG
The DNA here is from genome assembly GCA_007844125.1 of Sinonovacula constricta. Lineage (NCBI taxonomy): Eukaryota > Metazoa > Mollusca > Bivalvia > Cardiida > Solecurtidae > Sinonovacula > Sinonovacula constricta. The sequence goes on along the minus strand of CM017569.1, from coordinate 14,582,647 downwards.
TCACGTGGGGTCAAAAAGTAGGTCACTAGGTCAAATCTTAGAAAAAGCTTATGAACACACTAGAGGCCACATTTATAGCCCAATCTTCACCAAACTTGGTCAGAATGCTTGTCTGCATGAAATCTTGGATGAGTTCGTAACTGGGTCACGTGGGGTCAAAAAGTAGGTCACTAGGTCAAATCTTAGAAAAAGCTTGTGAACACACTAGAGGCCACATTTATAGCCCAATCTTCACCAAACTTGGTCAGAATGTTTGCCTGCATGAAATCTTGGATGAGTTCGTAACTGGGTCACGTGGGGTCAAAAAGTAGGTCACTAGGTCAAATCTTAGAAAAAGCTTGTGAACACACTAGAGGCCACATTTATAGCCCAATCTTCACCAAACTTGGTCAGAATGTTTGCCTGCATGAAATCTTGGATGAGTTCGTAACTGGGTCACGTGGGGTCAAAAAGTAGGTCACTAGGTCAAATCTTAGAAAAAGCTTGTGAACACACTAGAGGCCACATTTATAGCCAAATCTTCACCAAACTTGGTCAGAATGTTTGTCTGCATGAAATCTTGGATGAGTTCATTATTGGGTCACCTGGGGTCAAAAAGTAGGTCACGAGGTCAAATTTTAGGAAAAACTTGTGAACACACTAGAGACCACATTTATAGCCCAATCTTCACCAAACTTGGTCAGAATGTTTGCCTGCATGAAATCTTGGATGAGTTCGTAACTGGGTCACGTGGGGTCAAAAAGTAGGTCACTAGGTCAAATCTTAGAAAAAGCTTGTGAACACACTAGAGGCCACATTTATAGCCCAATCTTCACCGAACTTGGTCAGAATGTTTGTCTGCATGAAATCTTGGATGAGTTCGTAACTGGGTCACGTGGGGTCAAAAAGTAGGTCACTAGGTCAAATCTTAGAAAAAGCTTGTGAACACACTAGAGGCCACATTTATAGCCCAATCTTCACCGAACTTGGTCAGAATGTTTGTCTGCATGAAATCTTGGATGAGTTCGTAACTGGGTCACGTGGGGTCAAAAAGTAGGTCACTAGGTCAAACCTTAGAAAAAGCTTGTGAAAACACTTAAGAGGCTACATTGATGGCCCAGTCTTCACCAAACTTGACCATCATGTTTGCCAGTATGAAATCTTACATATGTTTTGAAGTGAGTCATGTGGATTCAGTAGGTTACTTGTTAAAATTCTAGAAAATGTTATCAACCTAGTGGCCACACTAATGGTCCAATCTTCACCAAAGGTTTCTAAAGTAAATAACTCTTAATTACTTAATGCCAGATTTGAGCCTACATAAAGCCTGTGTCATCAGGTGAGCGATTAAGGGCCATCATGGCCCTCTTGTTAAGTCTTTTAATTTACTTACAATCAATAGTAGACAATATGTCAGGTCCGCTCTATAAATTCTATACTAATGGAAGGATTTTCTTCAAACTTGACTCAAATGTTCACCCCAACTGGGCAATGTGCAGAACCCATCTTACCCTTGTACCAGCTTTGTCAAGGACATTGGTGGGGGTATGAATCGCATTCAGCAATAGTTCTAGTTCTTTAAGTGAATACTTTACTTTGTTCTATTAAACCCTGTAAAAACAGTAGGCAAGAATGTGCCTTCAAGACTTGAATGTGTTCACTATACCTGCTGATTCCTGCAGTTACAGATCACTCAAGTATAAAACCTTATCATAAAGACCAGCAATATATTTTCCTTATTTTTCTTTTCTTTAAATGCAGCTCAATACTGGTTTCCTTCAACACAGGGTTGTTGTTGCTAATAACTTTTGTCTTTTTTATTTTTTTTTCACTTGGATAATATTTCACATTACATCCTGTTTTGCTCTGTTCCATGTCAGAATCATTCTTGAAGTTGAGACCTTAACCATAAATATATTTTTTATTGTTTACATTAAAAAATCTCATGTCTTTAAAAAATCTTTGTTGTCTATAGTAACCTAGAAAAGATTTTTTGAAAGTCTTCTGCATGCTTGGTTTGCAAGGTGACAAACTTTTCTGAATTTATCGGCTAATCAAGCATTTCACATTACCACTGAGTGCCGATAAGGGTTGTTATTGGGGCAGGTAACAGCAAATCCTGTACACACAGCAGATATAATCTGCAACCTCCAGATGGCCACAGGTGACCCCAATTTCTGCTAGGGCAGCTAACTTGATGACAGCTTGGGGCCCTGAGATTCGGAGATTATATCTACATACACAACAAGAGTTGTGCTTTTTGCTGGTGCTTTTTCTGAGGGAATATAGTTTATAAAACTTGTATGTTTATGCCAGGTTGGAAGTGGGGGGCAAGGCCCCCCTTGCTCTCTGTCGGTAAATCTGGGCCTCATTTGGTGTCATATGTTAACCATTATGTTTACAGTACATGTATTTTAAATTCATTTAATACAACTGTTGCAGAGAGATTCTGAATTTTAACAACATCCGCACATTTATAGGTGGACACCTTATGGTTATGTCAAGTAGTATATTGTGTAATAATGTAATTTCAATTTAAACCATGTAGGGTATTTTTACTAAGTACATGCCTTAGTAAATGTAGAAATAGCTTGCAACAAATTATCGGTAATTAACAACACAAAATATTAAACAAAATGTTTGTTTCTTTTGTTTTGTTTATTGAATGAGTTAAACGAAAACTGTGTGGTTCAAGAAAACTTGATTTTGAATCAAACACCTTTTTGGAGTTTTAAATATTTTAAAGATTTTGTACTTTAGAGCTACAATGCAGCATTGGAAGTCAACCGTTTGCTGGAAACAAAGGATGTGGCACAGTACCTGGCAGAAAAACTAGGCAATGAAGAAAAACAATGTGAAAAACTGAACAATATTGAAGTGAAGCTACTAAACAACCTTAAACGTAAGCATGATGTATGCGTTATTACATTTATCGCTACATCCTGCCCTGTCAAACAGTTAAACAATTCATGCATAGTGTAAGCTTTGACATGTTCAGAATGCTGAAGTGTTTGCATGTATAAAATATTTAGGGAAAAAATTAAATGATTATACAAATGTTTGTTTGACTGCTATTAGTGTTATGATTGTCATGACTTAATTGCATCCTGTACAATCGGAAAAAGGAATAGCACTTTTGTGTTATTTTGGATGTCTTATCTGTATATGTACAAGAATAATGGTAAAGGTCTGGTTTATATTCTATATCTTTTTCGAGGGCAACATTTAGCAGCTTTTCATGTAAGCAGCCAAGCAATATGACGCAAGGAAGTTGTTTACATGACTGGGTGGCATGAAACAATAGGTGATATATTTCTTGCACAAGGACATTAATTTCCAATGATGTATTGACCGAGATTTGAACCATAAACCTTGTGATCCGGAATCTTTGATCATATCACTAGACTTTACTGTTTATCGTTACATATACTTTATCTTACATTCCATTTTATTTATTACCCATTATCATTGATGACGAACAATAAGTACACACTCTGTCATCAACAGGTTATGTCTTATTTAAGGTTTGAACCAGCAAATTATTAAACTGAAGAGTGAGAATCCAAACGTGAGTGTGATTGTGCAAATCCTAGGATCCATGTTGGATCAGCAAGGAGAGGAATCCAGGGCAATGGTGTTTGTCAAACAACGAGCCACATGCCGTGCCTTGGCCAAGTTTCTAGACAATGCTCTCCGGCCAAAAGGAGTAAGGGCAGATGCCTTGTATGGCAAAGAAGCTAGGGGATCAGAAGAAGGTACAGCACCAATGTAGACTCAATGCATGTTAAAATTCTGTCTTGTAGATTAAGATATGCAATGCTGTTCAGACAGGTATAAACTTTGTCTTTAATCATAATCAAAGGTAACAGCAAATATCTTATCGATGTATAATGTCTTTGTAACAGATTGCAATTGTATGACAAACAAAGATGCTCATTTACAACTTTTTCAAATGATTGCATTTAGTATTCATCGTGAACAGTTTAGTACGTTCGCTACACCACTCTGATTTGCTTGGTTTTATCAATATGCATGTTATTGTGTTGTTTTTTTTCAGTAATATCTTTTGATTGTGAAGAGGTTCATCAAGATGACTTTAATCCAGACATATTGAATTTCTTAGGTTAAATATAGGCTGGCAAATTGACTTTAATGATTCTCAAATACAAATCTCAACTGTTGTTTATTCTTTTGTTTTACTAACTAAAGGGATGTTGCAGGTATGACAGAGGCCGAGCAGAATGAACACATTGAAAAGTTTCGATCTGGGCAACTCAAGATTCTTGTAGCAACGTCAGTAGGAACAGAAGGGATTGACATCCCTGACAACAACATAGCTCTCAGTTACAATTACTCTGGCAATGAGATCACAAAGGTTCAGATAAAAGGTGGGTATTTTAGTGCTTTCATATGCACTTGCCAACCAAGAGGTTAGGTATACAAATTGCTTATGAAAACAAGCAATGTAGTTCACCAATTAAAACAGTAAGACCAAGATTATATAACACTCAACATAAGCTAAGACTGCAATTTATAACAAAAAAAACAAAGACCACAGAATTTGAATACCGGTAGGATGTATAATCTGTGGACCTGAGCCCAGGTTTGAAGCCATATACAAGCAACATTATAGATTTTTATAGCTTTACTGACCAAGTAAAAGAAATGAACATATCTTCATTTCTGTCTCAAATTTATATGCATCAGGTAGAGAACAAAATAGTAGTGCCCCACTTATCAGGTCTCAAAAACTCAAGTATTAGAGCTGTACAGAAAGAAAAATTATCAAGCACACACATTATAAAATGACTTTATTGTGATACCATAGTTCATTTAGGCAATGTCCTAATAATGTCCTTAACTGTATAACTGTGTGCATTTGACTGTTGTTACAAGTAAGTGATACTGAATAATGCAGATAAAATATTACATTTCTGTAAAAAAGACACAATGTGTACTTTATTTATGCAGTCTCATCATGGTAAGACTTTTCAGTATTTAGTAAGTATGTAAATGAGACCAAGAGGCGACACATTCTATCTATAGTTTGGAATTGAAAACGCCATTTTTTTCAATATGGCATCTTGTAGGATAAAACCTCAGTTTTTTTGCTGGTGTTAATGAGACCAAGAGGTGACACATTCTATCTATAGTTTGGATTTGAAAAAGCCATTTTTTTCAATATGGTATATTGTAGGAAAACCTCACTTTGACGCTGGTGGATGGGTTATGAACTTATTTACTAAATTCTGTTGTAACCTAAATGGACCTTTTTGGTGTCCGTGCTGAAGTGCGGACCCGTTATGGAATGCATTAGAAATTTGCTAGTTGGTTGTTGTTAGTTATATTTCATAACTAGTCGGCAGTATCCTGACAATAATAATTTGTAGATACAGCTGATAATGTTCTGAATTGTTAGTAGTTGTTACAGACTTCCTACATGTACCACTTCAACTTTGAAACCATGTACAGAATGTGTCAAGCAGTTTTTTTTATCACTTGTACAAGAATTTAAGCTTGTTTTCGTTCAATATTCTTCAAATTGTTGAAGTTATGTAAGTCATTTAAACAATACACACAACATGCAGCATATGTCATATTTAAAATAAAGTCAGTTGTTTCTTAAAGTACCCATTGAATGTCTTGTTGTTGGGTGTCATAGCACATATTCTATGGCTTAAAACATAAATTTGATGCCCTTGATCCTTTGCATAAATGCTTTTCTTGTTTAGTTTGGCATGTATTAAAAATGTTGTATCACAATCAAAGAAAGCCTTTTAAAAAGAGGAATATTGGGAAAATTCTTTCAACATCGATTTGCTTATCTTACGGTAGGTCGAATTCGGAAAGCTGGTGGAACTAACATCATCATGGGAACAGAAAAGCTTGTGGAGAAAGAAAGAATGAATGCCTACAAAGTAGCTCTCATGCACAGGGGGTTGAATGCCTTTAAGCAACTTGATCAGAGGCAAATCGAGAGGAAGGTTAAGTTTTACCAGGATGAGGAATTAAGAAATTACCGCATGAAAAAGAGATACGAAGAATTATCTCAAAAGAGTAAACAGTCTGCCGCGGATTTGGGAATACAGCTTCTTTGCCGTAGGTGTAGGACCAAGGTGTGTTCTTTGAATGACATTAGAACAGTGTCTAGACAGTTTATCGTTATTGACCCTCGTATCGTAGATCGAGCAATGAAGAAGCCCCACAAGTCACCGAAGAAGTATGAAGGCTTTCACAAAAAATACAAGATGTTTTGCAAGAGTTGCCCTATGGATTGGGGGATAGTTTCCATTAAGAATGGAATGGACTATTACACAGTCAAAATACAGAACTTGTTGTTCTTGATGGAGAATGGTCAGTGCCATTCATTTCCCCAGTGGGACAAGGTTCCTTATGACATCCCTGAGTTCAAAGAAGAAGATTTAGGAAGAGTTTTCTCTGAAGAGTAACTTGTAGCACACATGGGATAGATTTTAAAGGTAAAGGGATAAAAAGGCTCTGACTTGACTGTTAAAGACAACACCTCATTTATGTCTGTGTACACGCAATATGTAATCCATGTCATTAATAAATAGTATAGAATAAATTATAGACATTAGATATTTTGTATTTGTCTCTGTTGGAATGGAAACATAATGAGATTGCTCATTTAAATGTCAATCATGAAAATTTCACACTACCTTAAAGAAGATTTAATTGTAAGAACAGAATGATGGAGATTGTAAAACATAGTTATAAAGTAAACATTTGATGTATGTTTTGTATATTCACGATATTTACATCACCTTTAGAATTGGATTGAGCCAAAATATCATTATCGAAAATTATTCTAGTTATTAAAGTTTGTTTTGTTATTTTTTGCTTCATGGTATTTGATGCATGTAATATCTTCAAAAATTTTGAATGTTTTGATTAAAGACACCCTGTCACTCGCTGGCTGCTGATTGTGTGATGAAGAAGAGTAAAAATGTAACTCCCCAACCTTTATATTTAAATAAATTGTTAACTGTTTGTAAGAATGAATGGGACTTCTTCCTTAGAAAGTAACTGATAAACAATTCAAGAGATCAATTTTCTCTGATAGAATGATTGTGCACATACCCAGCCATGGTCAGTCTCTAAGATTTGTATTTCTGTTTGATGTTTCTGTATTTACAGAAAAAAACATGTTTTGATTGGGTTAGCATATATTAAAAGATAAAATGCAAATAATAGGTAATCGGTATTGATTAAATGTGATGCTTTTTATTTTAATTATGTTTACCTTGGTTTTTAAATGTCTGTGATATTTTACTTTGATGTCTCTGTTATTATTTATAAAAAGAAATGTGTAAACCAAAGCTTATGCCTGTATGATTGTAATGCTTAATAATATATTATAACTTTCTTTCTAAGTTTTATTCAATAAAAGTCTGCTTAAAAATGCTGAAAGTGTATTTTTATAATTACTAAACTGGATTTTAATCTAAAACATAATTGAAACGTCATTTCCTACAGATTAAACTCACCAATTTGTAACCAATTAAAAAGTTCATGTTTAATATATATGTTAATCTATGTTGTGGTGATGACTTTAACATAAGAAATAAAAAAATTGTTTCATAAGTATTGCTCTGGCCCCATTTTAAACAGAATATTTCTGAGTTTAGATTAAGGTTTGCTCAAGTTTGAATTTTGACTGCTCAGTATTTTCTTTTATTGTTTCTTCAACAGGTCATCTTCCATTCTTTCCACACCTTTTCTGAAAAAGGCATTGTTATGTTCTGCCTCAATTTAAGCTCTTCTCAGAGTAAAATATGTCAGCTTGAGTCTTCTCTTAACTGACAAATGTTTCTGCAAGTAGAGCCAAGTGCTTGCACAGTAGATTAAATATGGTATTTGCAAATTGCCAATGTACATAAAAATCATGCATATGCACTAATAACACTGATTGTCAATGCAATGGGATTTTTTTTTTGCAATCACATTCATAATTCCTTGAGTGGCGATGACTGCCTCACCACTTTAACATGTCTTCATAATTTAATCAACATTTGTATATGTAAGACATTTATTTGACTTTTGATGATCTTTTTTGATGCCATGAACTAAACCAGATATGACAAACTTTATTTAGTGGGTTATATATAACGTGCGTTTTATTACAAATGTGGATACATTTTAACAAGGTACCTTGGTGGTTCTTAAACCGCTAAATATTAATATTAAAATATTATACAGTAGTCTGAAAATGAATAATCGTTTGGCATCTTGGTTCGTACAAGCTTTTTTAAAAAAGAAATAACCGATCAATAGTGTGTTTCATTAAAGTTTTCGTCAATATTCGCCACAGTGACTAACAAAATAAATGTTTCACAATCTCACCAATGCCGCAGAGACGAGACATAACACACAAAAAGAAAAACCAGGTAAATGTGACAAAAACGCAGAGACGAGACTTAAAAAGAAAAAACAACAGTCATCTCCGTACAACGTCAGTCGGTTGAAAGTACAAACCTCGCATTTTCTAGAGTTTTCAAAAATATCAAATAGGATAACTGAAAGTAAGCACCTTCATTGAGAGGTAAAACTGATCAAATGAACTTACATACAGACAAAACATCTAGAAATAAAATAAATTATCAACATAAGTACAATATGTACAGTAGATAAAAGCCTCGGCAATCCAAAAGTTCCAAAACGAGAGAGTAGTTTCCTGTTAGTTGTTTCATTTTGACGTGATATATTTATTTCCACTGTTTGTTTGATAGAAAAACTTAATAGAAAAACCTTCAGGAAGTGCGAGTTTGAGCACTCAACAAACCAGGTTTTAACAGCCTAATCGGTCCTTTGGCCGACTGACCGTCCAGTCTCTGTGTTTTGTTTCACATTTGTAACATTTACCCTGTTTCCCTTTGTTTAGAGGTAGTTAAGATTTAAATATCTGTGGTAATTTTGATCGGACCTTTTTTATTTACCTATTGAAATATAACAGGCTAAGCCAGATTTATCCGCAACTCATATATATATATATATATATATATATATATATATATATATATATATATATATATATATATATATATATATATATATATAATAAAGGTACAAAAATCTCGATGTTATACCGTCTGTGCAATATCACGTAAAGGGCATGGAGACTGCACAAAGTTGTCTCACCTTTATAGGGTTCGACTGGAGAAACGAAGAAACAAAGTGCAACAGTGAGTGTTTAATTGTGGCTTTAAGTCACCGTATTCATATAGTCGCAACGACCTGTCCGATCATCGTTAATTTAAAAGCAAAGTTTTTGACTGTAGAAGGGTCATTTGCAAGCAATGCAAGTACAACAAAGGGTTCAATGGTTGTATCCGTCAGAAATACATTTTCTGATAAGTTGTGTAAAGAGGTCAAAAAGTTATTGAGACCCTTGATTTTCTTTATCTTGCATAAAACATTTCTATAAAATGCATGCTGGCTTATGCCTTGCTGCATAAGTGTTTTCATACTGCTGTTATACTTTGAAGCAATAAAATCACTGCGGTGATTTTTTTTTGTAAACGCCTTGGTTAATTTGTGAAATCGAAAGCTTGCTGTAACAATTTAGAAGTAATAAACCGGCTTGTAGCACTAAAATCTACTTTGTGAATCACCGTCAAGGTATGGGTTATTTTTTCGATAAGAGTAATCACTTTGGTCTTAATTAAATCTTGAGGTTAAGAAGTGTACAACGAAGGGAAATCGTAAGTATTAACTGCGGTGTAATGAAAGGTTGAAGAACGAAACTAGTCTTAGACTTCTGAAGATTATTCTATATAGAACAAATAATGTTAATTCCTGAATTTTCATAGATTTTTTTTCACAATATTTAACAACGTGATAACGAAGGGCAGTAAGGCAAGAAGTAATTTGTTCAGATATGTCAGTGGATGTGCTAGAGCTGGCATTAACTTTGACTCGTGACTTTTATAGTGTTTTGTGAAAGAATCCAGTACCAGTACAGCGAAGTTATTTTGTTCGGCTTTAATTCGATCTTGATATTGAATTTATGCAATATCTGTTTATGTTTGTCAATGACAGTCCGAATGTCAACGTTGGTGCTAATGTAAGAACTGGTGGTGGATAACTCGGCACTTAGTATATTTGTGCAGTATAATCGTCAGACAAAATTTATGTTGTTTAAAGCTTTTTCCAGCAGACCTGTACAAGTACAAATTTATCGTGGATATTCTGAACGGACTCTTTTAAGTGACAATTGGCTTTCTTAGCTAAACTAGAAGGGTAGGAGCGGTAGAATTTAACGCGAATATATGTAATCTTACAAATGGCTTTTCAAGGACAGAGTGTTGCTGTGTCAGTATTTTCTCTTTTACGCCAACGTTCGGCAAACAGACTAATTGCCTCAGCTATTTCTTTGCAACAACGGTCAAAGTCAAATTTATCTGACAGACGATATTTCGGACCCTTAAAGATTATGTTTCTTAATTTATAGTCATGGATCATGTTTAAATCGCGTTTAGATGAACAGTTACAATAATCCGGAGAAGGATCATTCAGGTTAAGGTCTGCTACAGTTTGATTGTAATTAAAAATAAGACCTCTAGTGGGTTGTTTGTATTTATAACAAATCATTGTGTTTTCTTTGTTTTCGAAATTTGTAGGGATTTTATTGATGATATTTTTGTCACGAAATAAACTAGGCTATTCGATCAAATCAATCCCTTTATTAATTTGTCTGATTTCATAAAATGGCATTTGTGTTGGGACTATTTATCGATGTGCGGTCTTAAAGAATGGGTAGTGTACTTTTGAATGATGGGAGCCACATTATATAAAGGTTTAGTGCGTATTTATATTTTATCTGCCTCATTGTCCAAAATAACTAGTGATAATATAAAGCGAATATAAAGTTATTACGTGGTCTTCTTAGATTAAAAATATTTTACTGCCGCAATGTCTTTGCATGTACATATGTATATATATATATATATATATATATATATATATATATATATATATATATATATATATATATATATATATATATGTGTGTGTGTGTTTGTTTATATATAATCATATTCACTATGTACTAATTTGTTCTTTTAAGGTCCAAAAGAACAATATATATTAACTATTGCTTACTTTGTAACGTAATTGTGTCATAGTCAGTGGTAGGCCTACATTAAATGTAAAAATGTCCATAAGTTACAAAATTCAGTGATATTATTATGTTAAGAATTGATGATATAATCAAACTTAAACTAGTTGAATTAAAAATACAACATCTGAATGTTCGTGTATATCTGACATGATTTTTGGCAAGACATGTTGAAACTGTGACGTTTCGCGAAAACCCCTTATCTTTCCACGAGACTGCAAGTCCCCCAAAAATTTGAATCAGAGGTAATGTGGTAGTTTTTCTATTGTGTTTTAATCTTGTATTTCTAATGCATCTTTTCCCTAAAATTAAAAATGTTTTGACCCATTGCAGAAAAAGTGATGAAGATTCTCACAAAATACTACTCGATGGCCGCATTATCAACATACAATGACGTAATTAATCTTTTTGATATTTTCGTTTTGTGTAAATACAGTCTTGTTCTTATTACAATCGAAAACTGGCATATTGTACATGTAGAATTTCGAAGCTCAGTCTTAATTACCAATGCCTGCGTCTGCGCATGCATTAAGCTTTACAACCCCGTTAAAATATATCGATTTTTCTCTCATTCTTAAGCAAATGAGTTCAGAAACTATAGTCGCACTCCTGGCCTACCAATCGCCCAAATGAACGTGATAATTACTCGCAGTTCTAGTTATTTGTTGACAAACATACTTAGACCTGCGCTGCAGCTTAGAAAGTGGCACTTTTAACATTTTCTGCTCTGATCAAGGATGATCATCGGCATTTATTAAAGGAAAGTGGTCAACTTTGTCAATCAAGAAACGAGTCTTTATCGCGGTTGCCGTCCTTCGCCGGTAGAAGAAGCCAATAACGACCATAAAAGACAAAGATAATTAGAGCACAGCAACTTTAAATCTTTATTAACTACCTTTTTAAAACAAAAAATGTTATGTCTCAATGCCCGTTTAATAGACACAATACAGTACATGGTGTCTACCAATGAGAGTTGCTCATGTAACGACCGCAGGGGTAGAAATATAAGCGCTTCAAACCAGCCTCGCTGCTGGGTTAACTCTTTAGCGACGCGGTTTCAGCGGCTTCCCGATTTGCGCGGTTAAGCAACGGTTACCGTGGCCGGTGTACGGATGGATGACCGTTGGGGAGCGCCGGCCTGCGTTACATTGGTGGCAGCGGTGGGATAGTCAACTGCAGGACTTGAGTTGCATGCCCTCGGAACTTCCCAGGCCAAGTCTCGGGACGAGACTTCTCGGAGGGGGGAGTAATGTAACGACCGCAGGGGTAGAAATATAAGCGCTTCAAACCAGCCTCGCTGCTGGGTTAACTCTTTAGCGACGCGGTTTCAGCGGCTTCCCGATTTGCGCGGTTAAGCAACGGTTACCGTGGCCGGTGTACGGATGGGTAACCGTTGGGGAGCGCCGGCCTGCGTTACACTCAAATAGGTCAAAGTGAGGTTAGACAGCTACGTGAAAAAGGTAAGTTATTAACTTTATCCAATAAACTTTTACCTCCTAAATTTTTGTATTTAGATTTACAATAATATTATTTGCTTACAACTACATGCAGCGGTAACAAGAACTATTTCTTGAGATCCTAGGAGATCCTGTGTAAAATAGTTTTGCGCATGAAAAAGAAATTATTGTATTTATTTTGGCAAACAAACATTATATAGCATTATAGTTTCCACTTATCATCGTTTCTTGAGCATTCGGGACACCTCGCCCTTTCTTTGGCGGAAAATTACTCGGAGGTAAGCAAAGTGGTACTTCTGGATTTGGACTGTTTAGTGTGGTACTTCTGGATTTGGACAGTTTAGTGACCAGTGCGGTTAGCACTAAATGGGCAAAAATATAAAGCCTATTACTTGTTTCAAGTACATGTCTACGACTCAGGATAATGTTTCAAATGGATAATTCGGACACGAAAATGTGTCACATTTCTACGTCATTGATAACAGAAAACTGGTATACAGAATACAATTAATTGACAACTGCACTCACAATATCTATATGGATATTACTTAAATTGGCTTTGCCAGGTGTTAATAGCGGTGTAACATTTACTACGTATTGTGTACTTTTTTCTTTTCAACACATAATATGGAGGGCGTGGGGCTCAACTACCCATAACAATTTTAGCACTCGACAACACTCAACCGATCCATAATAATTATATTCCATTAAAATTACATTTAATCTTGCTTACATCTAAACAATAGTATAAGTTAAAATTACAGGTTTTAGTTTCTTAATTGGGGTTTATCCATATAGCTGAAACGCATTATTTCAGAGTTGCCAAAAACGGAAGCAGGATAATATAAAAAAGTTAACTGTGGTGATGTTGTATACCTAGAATTTGTAGTTGAATGCATGTGACCAAAGTTCATTCTACTTCCATAAATTTCGAATGCCGGCTCCCTCTCTAGGTAGAAGCAGTACTACACATCGACTTACATCTTGACATATTCACAAAGTGTTAAACATAAATGCAGATTAAATGTACATGGGCTTAAAAATCCAAATCAGAATTAATATCAGTAAATGCGAAAAAAAGTTGAAAAACAACAACAGGTTTGTCTGCTTTTTAGTGTTTTTTAGATACTGATTTTAAAGTCGATTAATGTATATGACTAAGTTTGTCTGCATTTAAGTGTGTACAGTACGTATACTTATATTAAAGTATTGTTATGCCTGTGGTCAGGTTTTTACTCAAAAGTTTTTAGTGTTTATTATATACTGATATTAAAGTATTTTAATGCATATGGGCTGGCTTGTCTGCTTTTTGTGGGGGTTTTAATACATATTTTAAAGTATATTAATGCATGAGTCCAGGTTTGTTGCTTTTTAGTTGTTGTTTTTTTCAAATACTAATATTGAAGTGTCCTAATGCATTAGGCATGGTCTGTTTTCTATTTAGTGAGGCTTTTTAAATACACCTATTAAAGTAGTTTTAATCATATGGCCAGGTTTGTCTGTTTTTAGTGCGGTTTTTGTTACACTGATATTTAAATATTTTAATGTATACATCAAGGTTTGTTCGCTTACCAGTGTGTTTTATATACTGATATTATAGCCGACTAATGTATCAGTCCAGGTGAATCTCCTTTTTGGTGCGTTTTAAAAGCAGCCAAAACAAGCCGTATAGACCATATAACTTAAGTTATATTGTAAAAAATGCACTAAAAAGCAAAGTTTAAAAGCTACCCGGCAATAATTCTATTGAGCCCGAGTAAGGTCATGTATTTTTTATTTATTAAGTTGGATTATACATATGTGCATTTTTAAAGCAAAACAGCACGAAATATATGTACAGAAGTAGATTATTTAGTGACTCAACCACAGAAAGAATAAAGATTTTCCTTAAAATGTGCATTTTATGCATTAAATTTGTCTTTGCCTTTTTCTGAAATTCCGCGATTATCTGCTTTTTAGTGCTCAGCCTACTATTTACATCCTAGTTTATTTCGCAAATATGGGCGAGGAGTTCCGCGTGTGTTATGCGATAGAACATTTATTGTCAGCAATATTTAAAAGTTGTCAGTGCCTATAATCCTTGGAGCGCTTTCACAGTGTTCTTTACTGTAATGTTTACACACGTCCCGAACTACAAATACATTCGGCGATGTCCGATCCTTTAATGTGTATCAATGCCTGCAACTAAGTACGAGTTATTTCCCTTAAAGTACGTAACTATGAAATCGAAAGAGGAAGTTTATTAACTTAATTATTGTAATTTCCGATATTATATGTGACCAAACAACAGCAGCTACATGTTTTAAGTGAGTTGACAATAGGATAGAAGCTACTCATAAATAAGTACAATTATTCAAATACGATATGAGAAAATGATTTATTCGAACGTTAAAACATTTCCGAAAATCCAATTGGAAATCTCCGGTCTACAAATCGTATATTCAATGGAGTAAGGATATTGGAAAATTTATCGATATCATAGACTGCAGACAAAAGAAAAGACTTTCTTGTTACATCATAGACATTTTCAGCTTCCAAAAAAGTTATACAGTAAGTATAAAGCTACTTACAAACAGCTGCTTCCTTCACAAGCTTAGTTCTCATATCAGTGAAGATCCCTTATCTTGGCAGCCATCTTGGAGGGTAACTTCAAGGGATTTTCAGATGAATTGCATAGAAGCGTAAATTTTATTTTCTTGTAATTTCTTCATTTGTGGTACAAAAATTAAAAGCTATACGCCATTGGAAAGCTCTTGACATTCATATTTTTAGAATACAATATTTTTAAAAATGATAAATGCTCAAATACACAGAAATAAATAAAATTATTGGCTTATCCTTAAACAAAATGAACAGTGCATCTTTTTTGGTTGTATTTTTTACCTTTTAAATTATTAAAATATTGTTATGATATTTAAAATACGTCATGAAAGCTATTTAATTTGATATAAAATTTAGTAAAATAGACTGAACAATCAAAACACATTGGCGTTTTTCCAGATTTATCCAGCGTTATCTTCTGCCTTTCAAAATGGCTGCCTTAAACGGTCTTATCAGTGCCTATGACATCTCATGAGAACTATCTATAGTGTTCGGGGAAATAGCACATTTTAACAAAACATATATCTATATGCTAATGTTTGTTAATGTTAACATCGCTAAATTCAAACATTTTATGTTTCATGTGTTGAAATGAAAAATGGTACATTTACCTGCGTGGCATGAGGCATTAACGTATTGATTTTTGTTCTCGAAGCACTAGGTAAAACAGGTTCAATGGAAAACAGGTTCAATTGGTGGCTAGATAGGTAGCGCGTTTATCTCCAGGTATACTTACTGCCATCTACCATTGGTTAATGTTACTGTCTAGTAGTGGCTTAGCATCTAGATGGTTTAGGCAGATCAAGGACTTTACCTTAGGTGTGGTATTTTCTCCTAATTTGTGCAAAGGAAAGGATGTTTTAACAACTTAACTACGTAATGCGTGCGTTTCTCACTCCGTGTATGTCATGTAATATAGAAATAGTAATTCAATTACCCTTTAGAAATCAGAAAGTAACTAATAAAAGGCTGATTGTTTTACACTGTTGAACAGAATTGCTACAAGGGTGCCATTGGGAGTGGGATGCTTTCTCCACCTGAAAATTTGATTTGAAATTTAGAAATGTCGGTTATGCGTTTTACGTGTGTCTTAAAGTAGTCCAATACAATTTAACTTATTAAATGTGTCATATATTTTAGTTAAATTATATTCCGGGATTGCTAGGTGGGATTTGGAGTTGGAGTTGTTTAGCGCCTGAGGCGACCATCGTCCTTATTCCGCATTTAAAAAAGAAATAATGATTTGATTTATTTTGTAAGAGTTTGTGAAAAACCAACCTTGTCTAAATATGGCGATATAAATACAAAACTGGTACTCACTTTAAGGTAATAAGATTTTTAAGGTCGTTGGTGTATTAGTTATGTAAAAGGGGCTTTAAAAAAAATCTAATGAACTGTTTAATACTTTATAATTTTGAAGATTTGGTAAGTTTGATTTACTTCATCAAATAATGATTTTTAAAGTATGATCGACCCCCCCCCCCCCCGCCCCTTGTTAATGTTTTACCGGTACTTCCCAGGGACTGTGGCGTTCCGTTTAAGAGACGAATTCTTAAGGGAGGTCAATCACATTTGACACACGTCTTCTTTTAGGTAATATCATTGAAGAAAATTACAAAATGTATTAATTGCATCATCTTTCTCATGCTGAATATTTAATCCACATACCAACTACATCACCCGCACGTTCATTATCCTGACAAGAGACCCCTTTTATAATCGGCCGATTTTAACGATTCTTGTGACACGCAAGCTTCAGAACGAGACAATACGTGACAGAATCGGCGATGTACAGGCGCTTCGGTATATTGGTGACACTATAGTATTTGTATAGTGCAATACAGTAATTTACAGTGAACTCGTGTCCCACAGTACACACTGACAGGCGCACGGACGTCGAGTAAGCTTCAGCGATACAGCTATCGCCTTAATGTCTGTATATACATAGACGTCACCTAACGTGATAATTTTGTCAGAAAAAGATCACAATCCAAGTGAAAATCCTCGCAACTAAAGCATTTACTAAATTCATGAACAGTGTTAAAAATAAACCTTCAAGACATGTTCCTGTTAAAACATGCCTTCGCAGTGAGTTTATGAGCTAGCGATATGTTGAAGAAGAATATATCATTTGAACATTACACAGAGCAGTTGGTTTTGCATGATATTAAATAAACGACTGAACAGAACCTATTGTAGATAGTATATATCGTGTGTAATTTAAGTATGTACTAATTAAGTAATTTAATTAGTAATGTGTTTTCCACATCGATTAGAAATGCTGTAGCTGTGTACTTTGGTGAACTGGTGTGACTGATTCAAAAACAACGCGTTTACATGAACTTTCTTTCTCGCGTATGCATATATCACTACCTGTATGCCTAGTACTATTTGTTTATTTGATGATTAACTATAGATTTAACAAACTGTTACTAATTATCATATAGGGGATATAGAAAATGACAAGCATCTGCTTCAGCAAAAAGCATACATAAGTAAAAGACTCCTGCATACTAAGGTCTACCGCCACATATGCCTGCCCATAAAGAATACAAGACAAAATAAAGTTTACTATTTATTGGCAGAATTTGTCCACGGCTTCCCTTATCGATTAGATAGATATAAATTTATATAAACATACACGAAAATACACAACAATACTTAATATACTATGAGGTATCAAATAATTCTCACTAACTTTGAATTTGTTTGAGTAGATGCTCACTGGGTGCCTAGATGAGCCCCACTCAATAACTACCTACCAATCTTAAACAACTGATGATAACTATTTTGATGCTTTTTAACCCATGAATAACACCACACAATGGTCAAGTCACATTTAAAGTCCAACAAAGATTTCAGGATGATGAAACGTGGTACATAGGGTGCCGTGACGAAAAATATGCATGTACTTCTTGAACTAAACATGGTCCTGATAGGCAAGACAGAAATTAAAAAGAAACAAACACAAGCAAAGTATCATATGTACACAATGTATGGATGTTACCGAAATGGAGAGGTGGGTGGATTTTTAAATAGTTTTAAAATAAAACAATGACGATAAAAATTGTTTGCCTCGGTTTCCAGAAATGTTTACCGCTCCAAATTTTGCAGGAAAATAAAGAGAATAATTATCAAACCAAATTCTAATAAAATTATCAACATCGTCTTCAGAAAAGAGGAGAGAATAATTCTTTAACCTAATACAAACTCAAGAATATCAGCATCGTCTTATTTTCCTCCCAAATAAAATTAACAAAATCTCGATATCTGATAACTAAAATTTGATGTGTTAATACAGTAAAACCTCTCGAAGCGGCACCTCTAAGCAGCGGCTACCTCTAAGCAGCGGCAGTTAAATTTCCCCCCAGTAGTTTTCAGCGCATTTTAACCTCTAAGCAGCAACTCCTCCGCGAAGCGGTAAGCGGCCGTGTAATTCTCTTCCCTGAGGCTAGTTTAACCTCTGCGTAGCAACACCGGTGCAGCTATTTTAGATCAGTCTGTCGCGTACACCAGAAATGTCACGCGGTCAGCTAATCACTGCTTGTACCCTGTTGAGAAGGTGCTAATTGGAATCAAGTTACAGTTGGACGCGAAACCAGCTGCATGCTACAAACATGCCATTGTAGATCTAGGGTATTGCGGGAACGTGTGAAAGAAGTGTCAACTATTGATGCTCTTAACAGTAGGTTTGTTTTCTTTAATTGATCGGAAGATTAAAAGATATCACTGTATTGATTGCTTACTTAAAAGATGTTTACGTTAGTGCTAAATGCAAACTGTCATTGTTTTAGGATGTCGTACTATAAATTCAACGACTAAATGGTGCAAAACAACTAAATAATGCTAAAGTTACATATACAGTATGAGTGTACATGTACATACGTTTACAAGTTTTTTCTATGTTCAACAGCTTGCTTTTCATCATGTACATACATTTTAAGTTTTTTGTGTTATACAACTTGTTTTTTCATCATCAATAAATTATTTAAAAAATCATCTTCTGTTATCTCTTATAACAATATGTTGCATTTTCATTACCAAAGCAAAATTAACTAAAACATATACTTATGAAAATCTAATATCAGTACAAAACTATTTAAAAAACACACATTTTTTCTCGTCTTATTGAAACCTCTGAGCAGCAACACCTCTGAGCAGCAACACTATTTCGTGCCTCCGCCAGATGTTGCTGTGGAGAGGTTTTACTGTACATTAAGTTCACATATGTTTGAACAGAAGCAATATGTTCCACTAATTCTGTATTGCTAAGAACAGTTTGTACAGAAATATTTTTGTAGTCCATTTTTACACTGATACCCAGAAACTACAAACCTTTAGTTATGTCTCGTGTACTAAAACGAGTACTGTACATTGTCACGTGTTTTATTAAGGTAGCCTTGGTAACTTTTGTTGAGTGCACATGATGTAACCGGTTAGAGGTTCGGTGCCATAGTACTCGCATATTCCTTGATTGGTTAGGAATACTAGTCTAACGGCTGATCCCCGTACGAATCACTTTGTCATGACAAGTGTATGACTCAAACCCTTACTGTGCGGTTTAAATAATAATTGTATGCCATCAAAAGACTAATACACACGTATGTTTAAAGGTCTTTGCTGACAGAAAATTTGTGTAGGATAGCTAAAGAAGCATATGGCTCTTATAAATTATGACGAAGTACTTACTTTATGTGGAGTTTTTATCTTCGACTGACGTAAGGCAAACAAATATTCTTTTGTTAATTTAGTATGTTCTTTTAGATTAAACTAAATAAAAGGTGTGTTTCTTACAAAGTTGAATAGAAGAAGCGCGTGGGTGAAACATCAGCTTGCCAACTCGCTTAATTGATAATAATTAAGCGATTATGCATTGATCGGCTCTCCGTTAAAAGTTTTATCAAAGTGCGTGCTTTAAAGTGTTATAATAATACATGCTGTTTTTATTACATAAAAAGCTTGTTGAGTTTTCAACTTCGCGTGAAACATTCAGAGCCTCGAAAGTTACGTATAAAATGGTTGAAAGTGGAAATCAGAAACAAATATGCCCGATTTTGTCGCATAAAGTTAACGATGCAAACAGACACATACAAACACAACCATTTTTCTACGTATACATAGTGAAACTCTATTCTGGCAATGTATCGCTATACAAGTATCAGTCTAAGGCACAGTTTTAATCGTCATTTAATCGACAGAATATTACATAATTCCGATAAACTAAAGATGTCATATGCCCCGTTACACTGTCGTTTAAGTTCCTCACTATATGTTTTAAGGCGTTTACTTTCAAAGCATGCAGTTCCTCCAAAGAAAGAGATCGATACTTTTCGAAGCCGTCCATTTTCTATAAACGGAAATTGGGATCTGGCACATAAGGCCTCGTTTTCGATTGGCGTTGTGACATGTGATACCTAAAGAATCGCCAGATTGGAAAATTGGTCTATTGGATAGCTATCTCAAAACTAGAATTTAACGGTAAACGAAGTTGCTTTGTTTTCTTTAATAGATAGCAACTTAATTCCCAAGCACAGTCTTAATTCTCTCTCTACGTGTAATGTATATCTTAAATTGTTTCCGTATGTGAAAATTAATTCCTGCACAGCCATATCTAAATATACAGATTTACTGTGTGGCTGTGATGAAGATATAGCAAGCTTGATCGGTAATACAAAGACAGCGGTTCGACTTCCGGCTGTGGCGGTCAACATTTCAGGTTATTTTTTTAATATAATTAATTTCTTGTCTGACGATATTCCTATGATCGCTCGGGTTTCTAGTTTTAATTCAATCGACTTTGTGATAATTAATTAACTTTTTTTCAGAATAGACAAAAGATGAATGTGGGCCAGCTACGCGAGGTACTTGTTCAAAAGTACATACAACTGTGTGTCAAGGACCTACCGGTAGTCAATTACCTGCTGATGCGTGACGTTATATCAAATGGTACTGTTTTTTGTGTTTTGGCTGTGGGGTTTTAACAATCCATCAGTAATCTTTCAGTTATCTGGGTATGGTATTAGTTTTATGCACATATTATAATTGTGCATTCACTTAAAATTAATCACTGCAATTTTTAAACAGATCGTGCTGCCACATCAAGGCATAAATATCAGAGAAGCAGACATTCGGATTCATTCAACATCTCTCTTGCAGGGGAAGCTGATCCCATCAAAGCTTCATATAATTCCGGTACCCATATCAAAGCCACTGAGATGTTATTGGACAAACTGTTAAACCCTCCAAGGAACGATTGTTTTCAGGCTCTGGTTGATGCCTTCAATGCAGCAGGTGAGCTGCTTCTCATTATTCCACGGTCTCGCTTATTAAACAAAGACTATTGTTTCTGTATGCATCTGTCTGTAAAATTAGGCTTTAAGATTTGTGTTAAGTGATTTCAAAGCTCTCAAGCATTTTAATGCGCATATTTTTACCTTTATCGTTATTTTACACGAGAGCTAAAATATTAAAGCATGCATTTGGTTCGGATTTTAAACATAACATTAAACAATCTTATAGACGACTTTATGCAATAAAGTGCATATATAATTGCAAGTAAAATAAACATATCTGATCTTTCCCTCCCCTATCTATCTTTTTCTGTCTCTCTGTCTCTCTCCCTCCCTCCCACTCCATTTTCCATTTCAATCGTGAATAATATATTTCAGAATACCCGTTTCTTGCTCGATTACTTACATGTACGAGAGAAGAGGCAATGAACTTAATTGAATGTGATCGGGGGAGGGTTATGATGACACAGTACAGAAACAAACTTGTAAAAATAGAAGTGAAAGATGTCCTGACGAGACTTCTTGACAAAGGATTGATTAATGTCAGGGATAAGGAACAAGTGCGGGCATACCTGACTTGTTCAGGCAACCAAAAGGCTGCTGATGAGCTCCTTGACAGGATGATGACAAGAAAAGCTCCAGCAGACTGGTACTGTGACTTTCTCGAGGTATTGATTGAAACTAATCATGCTCTAATAGTGGCGGAAATAGAGCCTGACTTCATAAAAGATAAGACGGGATTCATGGGATTATTTGGTATGTAAAGGTCTTACTAATCACCTACGAAATAATTTGTTTGTTTTTATATGCATGTTTATAGGTTGTACAGTCAATAAACTCTTTTATTCATTTTTCACCAATGACAAAACGGTTAGTATTACGTTCATTCTTCCGCAGTGAATACTACGTTTAGTTCAACATTTGTTATTCACAAGTAACCAATATGTGTAGTATTACATTCATTCTTCCGCAATGAATAATACGTTTTGTTTAACATTCGTTCATTACAAGTAATCAATATGTGTAGCATTACATCCTTCAATACTGGACAATACGTTTAGTGTTCAACCATTCTTCAATAATCGCCAATACTCAAGTCAACCCAACATTTTTCATGTAAATATAGGCCTCCATCCAAAAATTAAAAAGTGAATAATAAACTTTTATGGCAACATAGCTGTGTCATTTAAATATAACTTAAAGCATGATTTACTAGTGAAATAACAAACATTGGTGATTCAAGGCTACAGAGTCGCTTTTCACGTATAACAATAATTGTGTTTAAGTACTTTTAAAAAATGATAAAATCTAAGTAAATTCTCTTAACAGTTTTATTACACATATAAAATACACATTTGTTGGTACGTTTATGCTGCTGTCTCTAATGTTCAGTATTTAGTTCCTCGCGTAAATAACATATGAAACATTGATTATGACATGAACATAAAAAAGCTACAGATTCTATATTATCAACGTATGAACAATTCATCAGGGAACAAGAGTCTTAAAATTCATATCTGTTATTATACCAGGTTAGAATAAGTATTGTTGTCTTTTTTGTATATTTGTATATTTTTCACATTTAAAATACATCTTCTATACACTTATATTGAAATTTGGCAAGTGCTCTTTTAACATAAAAAGCTAAATTTATACCCAAATATCTCTCTGGATTAAGCATTGTTTTAAACTGCTTGTATGTACCACAACGCATGGAATCGCTGACTTGTTGACACCAGTTTTGAAATTTACAATCTACAAGTAGCTGTTTAATGCAACTTTACGAATGGTTTGGCTTAACCAGACATTTCAAAGGCCATATCTAAATAATTTCTTAACTGACGATGCCCAGGTGTGTTGTTTCTTCCTAGCTGGTTGTGTTGCCTTAACATTGAATACCTATTTCTCGTACGAAATAATTTTTGTATGATGTTCAGTGCATACTGGTAGTATACCAAATTCTTCTACGGCTACACAATAATGTACATTTGAATTTACTCCAAGGAAACCTTTACAATATTGAAATTTGACCTTGTTCTAAAATATCTGCTTTTATCTACTGTACATACTGTATATATGTTTTATTTTATAAGTAGATATTTTGTATGCATATAAGTTCACTATATCTGTTTTAATTCCCGATGCAGGTGCTAACTGTTAGTTGTTTCACTTTGACGGGATATTTTTATTTACACTGTTTGATAGAAAACCCTTCAGGAAGTGCGAGGTTGGAGCGCCCCACAAACCAGGTTTAAGCACCCAAGTCGGTCCTTTTGCCGACTGACCATTCCAAGGCTGATGGTTTTTCTTTTTGTGTGTTATGTCTCGTCTCTGTGTTTTGGTCACATTTATATTTACCCTCTTTGCATTTGTCTAGAGGTAGATTAGATTTAAATATCTGTTGAAATTTTTATAGGACCTTGTCTTATTTACCCATTTATGTACCATATATGTCAGCACCATATGTGAGATAGGCTTTACTATCGAATCAAATAACTTGAATTATTCCTTGTGTGAAGAATTAGCAAATGTTCCCTAAAAAGATTTTGTAGCAAAAATGGATTTTTTTGGCCAGGTCAACAAGCTTTACTTAAGCTTTGGTCCATGAGAGTGTCGGCGTAAACAATAGTGCCACATATGTATTTACATGTACGGATGAACCCTTATATGACCAGCGGTCGTATGCTCGTAATGGGCTTTTGTTTCTTAACACAATAATTTCTGTATTTGATTGAATAATTGTCATACCTGTATTATCGCAAAATTCCGCAACACAATTTAATTACAATTGTAGTTCAATGACTGTTTCCGCCCAGTTTGCGATGTCGTCTACCTGGCGCGTAGCTAGGCCTAATATGATGTGTACGCATGACCGATATGGAGGGGGGCGGGGGCATGCTCCCCCGGAAGATTTTGTGATTTCCGATCATACATGGTGGCTTCTGTGGATGTTGCGGTATCAATATATGGATTTTAAGTAAAATGTTTTGCTACAGACATTTAAATACTAAAACAAGACTTGTGTTTAATCATGGCATACTTTTTTTCAATAGAAAAACTATTTAATACAAATTTTCTGCTTAAGACCATTTATGTTAAATTTGTTTCTCGCTATTTGTTAAATAAATAACATTTATAAATACAAGAAATAGTCACGATTTAGAGAAAACGAATACTAAATTTAAGCCATTTTGAGAAATTGCACCAGACAAATAAGTCACACTGACATAAGGCAATAGGAAAACCGAGGATATTTGGTCACGAATTGTCATTCGGATTTATGCCAGATAATTCCGTGATTTAACTAATGTACGTGCCTATGACGTAGCGACTAGTACGTCATCAAAACAAAGAAGATACGTGGTTTCTCTGTCAATTAAATGCAGTAACCATTGTATATCTGGTGAAACATAAAACGTAACGTGGTAAACGAAAAACAAATATTTTAAATTCTGTGCATATTCCTCCACCAGATATTACCAACGTGTGATCGTCCTCGGGAAAGAATTATCCTAGAAGTTCTGATTTGAAAATTAAGAGTAAAAAATAACTTGTCCTCTATAAGGAGCTACAGCCAAGTTACTTAATCGATTTAGCGATTTCCACATTTTTTCCTCAAAATATATAAAGGGGTACGAGCTGATCCTAATAAAAAGACACCGTACCCCTACTAAAGTGAGATTTTATTTAATCGTTTTATGTTTTCATTCTTTGGGAACAATATGTACGCAGCTGCGTTTTCTGTGTACAGGCAGCTACGCGCCTGACTGCAAAAGGTATTTTATATTATATCGTGTATTTTATAAGTCACAAATATACAAATAATGACATTTTGTTCAAAGGAAGAGCGTTAACTCATTAATATTGCATTGCCTTGTCCCGAGGTTACAAGAAAAAGCTTTAGTAACTTTATTTTCTTTTATTCGGGCAATACCACGTAAATTTGAGTACATAGATATCAACACTCGTAAGATTTTCCCTCTTACTTACTTCTATTTTATGTAAAACCGGGAACAAATTATGATGCAATAGTCCATCAAGTACCTTTTGAAAATCCACATATAGGACATAAAATCTGACACCTGGCTTACTTACATACTTTTATATTAAACTTTGTAACAGTGAAAATATTATCTATATTGGAATATCCTGCCCTAAATCTAGCTTGTGCTTCATCTATTTTATTAATATATTCAAATTAATATATTATGCTTGAAAATATTTTATATATTACATTTATAAGAGAAATTCGTAGTTAGAATGGTCCAATTTACTGTCAGTCTTATATACAGATACAAAGATGCTTCCCCCAACCCAAATGTCAGGAAAATCACCAGTTTCTAATATTCATTCAAATAACATATGAAATATAAGCATAACAATATGTTCTGAATGTTTGTATAATTCTGCCCCAAACCGTCCGCTCCTTTAGATTTGCCATCCTTTACTTTGTTAATGCTTTTTTATGAGTTTTTTCTTTGGTCATATTTGTGTTTAAAATTGTATTTTGGTAATTGGCTAAGTCAGATCAAACTAAATTCATGTCGTTTATTCTTGGCAGATTGTATTTCCATAATAAGCCTTGAAAATAATCTCTACATGTATCTGGTTTAATATATTGGGCTTCGATCTTATGGTGTTCATTGCTCCTATTATTTCTCAGCATTTGCCAAAATAATTTCATTGCTTTACTACACTTAAGTATTTCCCCTCTTTTATTATGATGATACGTTTACTATTACCTTCATTTATTCCTAATGACAAAACGTTAGTATAATATTGTTTTTTCACCAATGGCCAAAAGGTTTACTTTTCCTTTTATTCTTCACCAACGACCAATACGTTTATTATTATATTCATTATATTTATTCTTTTAGTAATAAATAATACATTTAGTTTAACATTCGTTCTTCACCAATGGCCAAAACGTTTACTATTCCATTCATTCTTCACATATGGCCACAACGTTTACTATTCCATTCATTTTTTACCAATGGCCAAAAGTTTTACTATTCCATTCATTTATACCAATGACCAAAACGTTTACTATTCCATTCATTCTTCACTAATCGCCAAAACATTTACTATTCCATTCATTCTTCACCATTGGCCAAAACGTTTACTATTCCATTCATCTTTCACCAATGGCCCAAACGTAGGAACAATACGTTTAGTATTATGTTTATTCTTTTAATAATAAATAAAACATTAGTATAATATTTGTTCTTCACTAACGGCCAATACCTTCAGTATTACATTTATTTTGTCACCATCAAATAATAAAACATTTGCTTTAAAATTCATTCTTAACCAATAACAAATTCATTGACAATGTGTCGTAAGGTTTAGGGTTAGTACCAGACACATTTGTAATATTTTATGTCTGTGCAATAGTTCATAATAGATATTTGAATGTGTGCTTATTTCGTTAATAAAACTTATTTTCTATAAACCTTTTCAACAATAGGATTATGGAAAATACAGTTTATTGTACATTAACCATTTAGGAAAACGAATGAAAATACGGTTAAGTGAGATAGGATAAATAGACTGGAAAGTAATGTTCTTATGGTGTCAATGACCCTGTTATATTAGACCCCCATAACAGTACGTGAGGTGAAAAGAGAAATCTGTTGTCTATCAGAAGACCTAGGAAATAAATCAATTTTGCAAATTGTTCGAAGGTTCTGCTTCATAGAATACACAGACCGCCAGACAGTAACCCCAAACATTTCAATAAATTATGTACTTCCGATAAAAGTGGACCAGTCCATTACTGTACATATGTGTTCAGGATTTTTGCTGTCTTTTAATTCTACATGGTTTCAGCTTCCGTTTGACACCAAAAGATTAAGATTACAGATACAATGAACTTATATGCATACAAAATCGGAAATCTGATGGCAAAACATAGCAACAGAGTGTTATTAAAGAGACATCCATGTCCATGCCTATGGTTTTATTTCCGGTCAGTATTTAGAGTAACCACCCCTTGTAATGATGTGCGCCACATCACTGTACATATTCTATTCGTAGGGTTTGTTGTCTTGCTTTTTAAGGTTTGGCTACACAGATAACAACAGTGTTTATCAACAATATAGTTATTGTTGTTCAAAATTAAGTCTTTTTTCGGGTAAAACAGTGCAAAAAGATAATTTTAGGTATCTTGTATCAGCTTTAAGTCAATGCAGTGTTATCTTTCTTCAGTATAACGTTTATGATATACTTTATAGACCTATATAGTATTTTATTTTGGTTTATATAAGTCAATAAAACATGCATTAATTGTAAAATAGTTCCTGTTAATGTGAAGTATACTATACATGTTGTTGTTTTTTTGTTCCGCTTTAACCCGGAAATATCAATCTTCCAACTTACAATCAAGTCATTATCGTCGTTATAATAAATGTTTATTTATGCTCTCCGGTATAACAGCACAACACGGCTGAAACCGTCATGGCAGCAGCGGCACAAACAGTGGATGCAGAAGCTTAGATAAGAAGAAGAAAACTAACAGAAAAGGAAGACTAACGTCAGCGCTTGAAAATTCTTTATTTACATAGATCGGTTTTCTTTTTATTGCTTGCATTTGAGAAACCCATCAGGAATTGCGAGAGTATCGCTCTTAAACCGGTTTAAGCACTCCAGTCGGTTCATATTGCCAACCGACCGTTCCAAGGCGATGACTGTCGGGTTTGCTCTCTTTGTAAAATGACTCGTCACAGATTTGTTCTTACTTTAATATTTGTCTTTCATGTGAATACCTTTGTCATGTGCCTATTCAGATTTTGGTATATGTTGCAGTGCTCATAGGACTTTGTTGTCGTATATTGTTATTGTTTTATACATATTAGTAAGGTGTTTGGGAAAATAGACTCTGTATGGCCATGTATAGAAAAGAATGTTATTAAAGCCACACAATATATGAGTGTGATATTTAACAAATAAAGCAGTATGAACTTAAAATAAAGCAGTATTCAACAAAGTTCAAGGTCAATGTAAGAAGTATTCATCCTTTCTGGAAAAAGATAATACTATAGAATCTAAATGAGTACATTGTAAAGTGACATGATATAATAGACAATACTTTACAATAGCGTCATGATGGTCCTATATCGCTCACATGAGTGCTATAGACATTTAGCCCTGGGACTATGCTTTAAGACAGATCACAATTCTGTGAACAATCTTGATACACGGTCAACAAAGGAATACATACACACACACACACAAAACTCTTGTGAGAATCTGGCAAGAAAATTTTCATACTTTTCATATATTGCCATATTCGGCAAATGGTCACACTCTTGGCGACCACGATATTTGACGGATAAAAATGTTATGAACAATCTTGATACAGAGCCATAAAAAACAAGTGTACTAAATATCAAGGCTCTAGCTCTTGAAACTACTGACAAGAAGTTTTTCTATGTAGACTTGTATGGAAAATTGCCATGTCACTGGCGGTCATGTTTTTTGTTCGGATCAAAGGCAATTGAACAACTTTTCGTTCCTCTTGCCAGCTTAAGCTTCTGAGAAAAGTTTGCTGTATTTAGATCAACGGTTCTGTACATAGCAATATACGGAAAATGGTCACACCCTTGGCGACCATGTTATTTGTGCGCACTGTTTGTTAAGTGTAAGGTTTAGTGTGAGTCATTGGTTCGTATTGTAACAATTTTTAATAATGACAACACTGTGACATATACATTATGCGTGCCTTTTTGGCAGTGTCGTTTGTTCAAATTGTTATATATCTCTAACGGTGTGTGGTTACTTTTGTTTCTAACAACTAGTTAAATTACAAAAGTGTAAGTATTGTGACAAAGATCACAATTAAAATCTTACTTGTATCAATTGTTGATTGTTATTTTTATATAACATGACTTTACTAATTCGTCTGCAAGGACAGACTTCACTTTTTATCATAGACTTCTACATTAACATTTTAATAGATTCTTCGACATTCAAGTTTTGTTGGAATTTACACTGTTAAGACTTTGTATGATTACTATCTATTTAGTGATATATATATATATATATATATATATATATATATATATATATATATATATATATATATATATATATATATATATATATATATATATATATATTCATTTCGTACTAAGTTGTTCTTTTAAAGTAAACAGAACAAAGACTTATTAAATTTTTGCTTACTTTGTAATGTGAATTGTGTCAATGTCAATGGTGCTTTAAATTTAAAGCAAAGAAGCACTACGAGTAAACAATAATAGTAATTAATACCATGTTGATAATGCTTAAATCAGTAAATATGTCCATAAGTAAGAAAAACGACAACAGCAAAATCACAAAGAAACAACACAAATAAATGATATAATCTAGCTAAAACTGGCTGAATTAAAAAAAACAAACCTTTGAACGTGTGTGTATATCTGACATAACATTTGGCAAGACAACATATGCCGTAAGCTTTCGCAAAACTTTCTCTGCGAGACGTCCTTTTACTGCAATTTTCCATTATGAATCAATCCGAAGATTTAAACATAATGTGGTTGTTTTGGCTAACGTGTTTTTATCTTTTATACTAACACGAACTGGCTTAAAATATCACTTGACTTAGTTCCATCTGATTGAAATTTCGAGTTCTTTACGAGATTTACCGAGTAGCCAGTGAAATGGTCTACATACAACAATACTTATTGCTAAGCGCCTTTAAATCTTTAATAACCACCATTTGTAATGGTTATGTCCCATTAGGCTTTTTATAGGCAAAAGGGCCGAAGGGAGGGGAAAAGTGTTTATTTGAACAGGTGTTCCAATGACTATTCATTATCTACTAGGCCGATATATTTGCGTTATTCCATGCCGGGCTGCAGTGCATTTTGCAGCCGAATTTCAGCTTATGGCAGAAGTAATTAGTATTATCTTTGATCTCTAGTTGTCTAGATGTCGCTAGTTCACAGCATCTTAGTCTAAAAAAATTTTGCACGATCTTCGAAAAGAATGATTTAATAGGGGCTTAGATACAGATCACAGGGGTGTAATCTTCATGCAATTGATAACTATGAATTAATACTAAACTACGTGAATTTTCGCGTACAATAATTGCATAAAAGTTTAAACCTACACCGCCCAGGCAGCGTTTTTAGCGCTTTGATTTTGTATTATGCGATTACTCAACGTCAATTTTCAAATTGTATTCAAAAAGCAACGGAGTGCGGAAAAAATTAATATGTAAATAAATATGATAAGGATAACGTTATGATAGTTATTAATAAAATTAGAACTAACTAAATGAGTGAATATGACACTTGTTTAGATACCATTTGTTTATAATATATTTTATTTCTGCGAACAAACTTTCTTAAATAGCATTTATAGTGTCTGTCTAAACACAGGCATTACAGTTTTGAGGAAGAACTTTATTGTCATTAAAAGTAATCCATACCCATAATCATCGTTGCATTTTCACATTATTCTATACATTTAACTAATACGAGTTATTTCCCTTAAAGTGCGTAACTATGTGAAACCGAAAGTAGAAGTTTATTAACTTAATTATTGCTATTTCGGATATTATATGCGACCAGACAACACCAGCTACATGTTTTAAATACGTTTATAACACAGATAATTAATACCTTAGTGCAATCATGAAAAAAACAGTACAAGATGTTTGAAAACGAAACTAATTTGTGTGAACATTTCTGGAAATACCCGTTCTACAGATCGTTTATTCAGTGGAGTAAGGAACTTGAAATCGACGTTATCGATATTTTGGTGTCAGATGAAACAAAAATGTTTTGGTAACATCATAGGTATTTACAGCTTCCAAAACAGTTATACGGTAAGTTAAACTCTAATCCTTCCTTAACGAGATAACAATATTTTGGACAATAGCGCAATTTAACAAAATTGGGTCACGCAATTTTTAAAAAAAATATATATGCTTTAAAGTTTGTTTATGTCGGCAACATTCAATTCAAACATTTGGTAATGTCAATGTGCTTACCCAGTACGATATAGTATTTACGTTTTTATATGTTAACTTTTTGTTTGTTTCATGTGCTGAAAATGAAAATAGTACAATTACTAAGCTATAACGTTAAAATTGATTTTTGTTTCGTGAAGCAATAGATAAAAGCGGTTCAATATGTGACGAAACAGGCAGAGCGTTGACCTACATATATGGTTTTATGTTACTATTGGATAGTGGCTCCCTAGGTTGTTTATGTGTACACGGGCAGATCAATGATTTTACCTTAGCCCGTAGGTAAAGAGGGAGAAATTAAGACATTCAGTTACCGCTAGGCAAACGCAAACAAAATGAATACTGATTTTGTACACGTTTGAACAGAATTCCTACAAGGGGGTGGGGCGGTTGACAGTGCGGGTGAAAAATCGAGCGAAAATGTGATTTCTGGAATGCCACTAATGCATTTTATGTATCTTGAAGAAAATCGATCAATTTTATCATTTTTAATGGAAGTCATATTTAAGTGTAATTATAATCTGTGAGTTTTAGGTAGGTTTGGGAGTTGGTGCGGTTTGCACCAGGTGCGATCCACTACCTTAATCTGCTAATGTTATTACATAAGAGTTTATAAAAAACCAAACGTGTCGAAATATAGAGATGTAAGTAAAAGACTGACACTAACTTATAAGGAATAAGATTGATCTTGAAATTAATGTGCTAGTTATGCAAAAATGCAATAATAAAAATATAACATTAATAAAAGCAGCTAAAATCATGTGCATGAGCGTCATTTGCCTTAAACTACTTCCAAATATTTAAGATGTTCTTAATATTTTTAAGCACTTTGTTTAAACAAAGTCCAAGCATTTATTGATTTAACTTTAACTACTACGTCCAGCATACGGCTCTTTGAAAACAATGAAAAGAGAATATTGTAACAAACTGTTTTAACATTTGTTAAACTAACAGATGTTCATATTGTTGTTTAGACTTGTATAAGTTTCTAAAACCATTGATCTCTTGTCTGCGAATATGAAGAGCTGGAAGTTTTGCATTTGTCAAGAGCACCTCATTTTGTACATTTTGTAATCATCGTACACAAATTGATAGTAAACCAAAATACCAAACGAAAAATGTAATAGTATAAATGTATGAAAAAGTCTATTCAAATGATGCCAATTGTTACTTTTACCATTTCTTCTAAAGAATATTTAGCTGTATGACTGCTTTTTACAGATTTTTGTTTTTGTATATGAGCAATTTTACTACATCATCGCATATCGTGGGGTCATAAATAAGTCGATTACATACTATAGGATATTTTGCTACATTTATAGCATGGAAATGGTGGGGTTCGCCTGCAGAAAATTTGAAACGGAACAAGTCAGTTTGTAATTTGCTATCGGATTGTAATGTAGACAATAACGTTTATCATCTGCATAGATATAGAGATTACATTTTCTAATTAAACAAAACATGTCATTTATGAGAACATTAAACCATAATTGCACAGTTACTGACTGTTTCGCCGATTTTTATTTGTTACTTTCTTTGAAATAAATAGCTTGATAAAAGTTTCCTGATTCTTTCGGACAACCCATATGCATAAAGTTTACATAACACAACAAAACGAAACGCACAGGGGAACCTATTATATATATTTTTAAAATGTTCTGACAGTTGAGAAGAAGGGACTTTTTCAAAGATTTTCAAAGGCATGGGTAGGATACTTACTGGTCTGTTATTTGATTTGACTCATGGATCAGTTTTTTAAATAACCGGATAACTTGTGCTTCATTGTGCCTGTAAAGGAAAGAGTTTTGACTCTTTTATCAACACCTGTTGATTGTTGTTATATTAAACTCTTTTTAAGATTACAGATCATTTAATTTCAAGAAATTAAATAAATCCTTAATAAAATTTCTGTCCTTGGGTATGTCACTGCGTGGAAACACAGTTTTTTCTCAATATCTTTTGCCACGTTTACAAAATAGGAATTATTTGCTACTTCTTCATTATTCGAAATTGTTATTGTCAGATTATTTCTAATTTTCTGCTGATGTCCAGTGTATTTCTTTGACAAATAAGATATAGACCTACCCCCCGCCTTCACACCGGGCAGCAAAATAGTTTTTAATTTATTGGCATTGTTTCTTCTTGTTCTCTATAATTTTTCCAAGTTTTGGAATTACTGCATTTTTGAAACTAGTGAAATGGCATCATCTTCTTTTTGATTATGGCCTTTCGAAAGGCTCTGTTCTGTATGGTATATGTTTTTGCTTTACATAACTGTAACTTTAGTGGAGCATGTTTGTCGATTACGAATTATTCGTAGATATGATTTATCTGCAGTTTAAAGTGTTCTTCATTAATACTAGCAATTAGTCCGATATCTTACAAGTCGGAGATAAAATATTTCCGCCTAAACACTCTGAACTTCGTGAGAAAATTGCTGTTTTTGATAAGATGGGATTGTGGTATTTATGACACTAGCGATCAAGTTATGGCAGTCACTTACACCTGTTGAAAAGTTCAGAGTTCTAAAACAAAGATCAAACATTAAAGGTGTGGTCTTTTTGATGTATGATTTATTTGGAGTTATATTTCTCACAGTATTGAAAGACAGTATAAAAAAGAGCTTATTCCTGCTGCTGACATATAGTTTTGACATATTTTATATCAGGGGAACCCTGGTTTACATATTTTAGTATACTAATTAAAGATTGAGTAAATGTAGAAACTCCATTATCTGAATTGTTTATGTATGTTTGATGCAGTAATTGAAGTCATTTTTATGTATATAGTTGAACATTGTATGTTGATTTGACAATAATAAACATGTCAAAGTTAAGATTAATATTACTAGTAAACTAGTCACAACAATAGATGTATGTTTTAAGTATAAACAAATTAATAAATAAAAATATATATTTTTTATAATAGTTATATATTTGTATTGACTGGGAATAAGCGTTGTCAGTTTTTCTGATTCAGTGCATTATTAAAACATAAAGCTTTTAGCTGAAATGACAGCAAACATGCCAATTTATCACAAACTATATATGGTTTCAGTTTCAGTTGGATTTATCATCAACAAAACTGAATACGTTAAGACATTGGATGGGTACTAATACAAAACCCAAGGCCTACCTCAAAAACTATTTAATACTTTACATAACAAATAATTGGCCCATGATTTAAGACTAGCAAGTGTCTTTAATAATTTACAACCTGCTTAATCCTCTGTTTTATATAGTATAATTTTTCTTTTGCCATGTGAAAACTTTCCCAAGGGTTGAAACCCACTAAACCTTGCATACAGGGATGACACTTTTTCTGGGACTGGCTTTCATCAGACTCTTAAATTAATGTCGCCAGAACAGACAAGAATAAATAATATATGTATTCCCAATCATTTCATTTTTTTTTTCATTTGTTTCACGTTAGAGTGTTTTAACAAGACCCCAGCTATATAAAATACAGCAAGTGTTTAAATGTAGCATGAAAAATGCATTTATGACAAATAAATACAAACACATACATTTAAATATGCGGACAGTGATTATGAAGCACATATGTCTTATTAATAAAAAAGACATAGGTCAAATAGTTTATTAAAGTTATTCCTTATAATTTTATCTTCTTATGAAATCTTCATAATTTAATTCATAATTTAATCATTTAAACCTTTTCAACTTGATTGGTGTAGTAATAAGATTTTATAACATTGAAACTAGTGAAATACAATATATCATTCTTAACCTGGGTTAGGCATCGACTTTCTTAGTGTGTTTGGTACTTTTAGATTTTTATTTTTTAAACGGAAGTTACACACATGCGTTAAGTGCGTAATGGGAGAAACGCGCCTGCCATTTGATATAAAAAATTCTGTGTAAGTACTCGATAAATGTGCCATTAAATGGTTCTATTGAAGTTTCAAACAGTTGATTTAATCTTAGTAAAGTATTTTTAAAAAAGTTCTTTTGATAACATTCAAAAACATGCTTCTGCAACCCATAAGATATTGAAAGTAAATTAGATTCTTCTATGATTTTTATGTTTGTTTACTGTCAATTTATGTTGAGGATTATATGGAGAAATAATTACTATTCGACAAAATCCTGCCTTGTAATGTGTTAAAGAGTTTTATGAATAGAAAAAAAGGAAATGGTATACCACTAGCAAGCAATATAGAACCAGACTGAAAATATTTAATCTATCAATAATAGTTTATTGTTATTAAGACCTTTTTGACAAATAAAGATGATATCAAAATTATAGCTCATTTTTTACTCAAACAAACAAATAAATTATTGTAATCGGAAAAGATCACTGATGTCCACTAGCTATGTGAAAAATAAAGTACAACACACCAGTTGTCATAACAAACATGCATTTCCTATCTTAGAGCCTGCATTTATTAATATTTAAGGTGGTGTTCAAAACTATCCTTACTTGGACTTAAGCGTGGGTTTATGCACAAAATGATGCCAAAATTCACCCAAAAAGGGATGAGATATTGCTACACGTATTTGGTTCAGGCAAACAGTTGGATACCACCTTTAATGTACAAACAACTGATATTTATATTAATCAGAAATCTCAAAAGTCCATTCTGAAAAAAAATCTGTGCCATTCAATAGCAAAGTGGTATCAGAAACTTATTAACTTCTGACTACACTTTGAATGCCGGTATAACCTACTATTTGACACTAAATACAAGTTCTGGTAATAGGTTTAGTATGTTGACACAAAATGGCTCTTTGTGAACAGAAATGCTCTTCCAGAAGAAGCTTGGCAAAGGTCTGCACAGAAGGTAGAGAAGTGAGACAGAAGAGTAAAAAGGCTACAACTAAAATAAAATAAAAACAGATATGCATTAATAACAGTTTTCTATTCATAGTCTTTTACGTGCCAAGAAAAATAATGCTTATATTTATTTCAGATATTAATATGACAAAAGCAATAGATACACCGCACATTACATCAAAATGCATGTACATTGTACAATGTTTTAAGAAAGCTATAAAGGTGTTTAAAGTAAACAATAAAGATGACTTCAATACATGGGTTCGAGTCTCTGTCAGGACAGGTGGGGCGGTTTCCAAGCTAACCTGCGGTGCGCTAGAGGTTCTGCCCAGACATAAATTTCGGGTATTACTAAACCATTACTAAACCATTTACAAGCTGGACGTCGCCCATATGACCATAATTCTGTCGGTGCGATTTAACAAAATAACAACAACAACAAATACACCATAAAACAACAACTACACAGGGTACAGTAAAATGCAGATAGTCTGTCTCAAAATAAACTTTAAGAAAGTAAATTATTTAAGATAGGGATTTGTCAGAGTAACCATTCAAGAATATCTCCCATAGCGTGTTACAGTTGTTCTTAACGCATTGAGTGGTTTGACACCCCCAAACATGTGTTTAAGCATGGTACAATCCTTTTTTAGGAATTGTAAATAGAATAACATATTGTGTCACAAAAAATCACATAAATGAGGTACATTTACTACTATGAACACGTCAGATGGAATGTTGAATGGTGAGTGAAATTATTACTTTGTTTGTGTCACATCCACCCCAGAAGGAGAGCACTCAAAGCTAAAAGCTGGATTCTAAGATGTGAAAAACAGTGGTACATACGTTTGGGCGTTTAATCTCTGATATCAGGACAAATTGACTAGGTTTAATTGATGTGTCATGTGATCATGGCATAAAATCACAGACAAAGCAGCACTATATTTGCTTCAAATTATTCATTGATAACAATAGTAAAAAAGTGGTGGAATTGATTCTATAAATGGTTCAATACCATAAATGATAAAAATGTATAGATTAGACCCCACCACCTTCTGCCTACCATAGGCTGCAAAAAAAGAAAATTTAGCAAAATAATATCCATGGAACTTTCTGATAACTGATGTAGACGTGATTTTCGTATAAGCTATCTATTCAGCAGGAGAAATTAAACGTAAAATGACTGATTGAATGTTAAAAAACCCCTAAGTTAACAGATTAAAAAGAAACAGCAAACAAGTAAATAAATAACATACCATGACAGCAGACTGGAAGTGGGTGAAGCAGATGTACGTCGAGTCTATAATTTTATATTCTAGAACCACCATTAATACAAGCTTTTTGCGATTTTCATTAATGTTAACACAGCTTTCAGCTTTCCTTCTATTGTTTCAATTTTAACCGTAAATTTTCTATGACAAGGGCGCTGCGATGGATTCAGCCTATTTATATAGAGTGTATAGTGTGACGTCACGAGTCAGCGGTCCCTTTATTATCTCTGGTTTAAACCTCCAACAATAACATATTGGTCAATCAGCGCCACGCATTTATCAAAACTTTTCTCCATATACTCAAAAGCAACAACTTGCACTTGGTGGTCGATACATATGATGAAAATACCACTTGCATTTGTTTAAGGTCACTTCAATAACTGTATTTTCCAAGTGAGAATGTTCCATGTCAGTTCTTCTTCTTCTTCTAGATGGGATGTCTGAGCGTACAAACAATGCTAGACAACCGCCATGTATGTTCCATTCTTGTCGGCGAAGCTTATAATCTTCAACTTCAGAAAACGTGTTTCGGTATGAATGATCAAGTTTAATCTCAGAGAGAAAAAGGTCAATTATTTTGTCTTGCAGTAGTTCGTAGATTTCTAAAAATGTCGACTTGGGACTTTTTATATTCAAGTGAGCAACAATGAATTTCCTTGGATGAGATTTATACAATTTCTAAGGAGAAAAAAAGCCCTGTGATCCCTGGCATCGGTAAGGCATGAAAGTTCTATATCGGATGGAATTTATTGTATAGTGGTGTCAAAGAAAGAATCTGACTGAAAAAATGGGATTTTTAAAATGTGAGCAGATCTATGATTAGAAATGGTTGTATTATCCGTTGGCTGAGCATGGGCGCATTGTATATGCCATTTCATTTTAAGTGATTCGCAAAAGAGTGCTCGTTGGATCCTGGCAACTGGTCAAGCACAACCTCCGCATGGGTCTTCACAGGTTCAGGATTCAGGAGACATCCCCATTGACGATTAGCATAACCGAATTGTGGTTGGGATGTAGAAATATTATAGGGATTGATGTTGCAATATTTCTAGAATGTCTTACATGAAATCATAAAGCAGTGTATGAATCAGTCAATTGTAATGTGTCACTAACGTGAAACGTTAGGAACAATGAATTTCCATTTATATCTTGCAACGGATTTTCCACATCATGTGTATTTTGGCCAAAGGGTAGTGTCAATTTAGGCAAGAGAGATACAATTTGTACCAGTTTCTTCGTTTGGAAGTCAGAGCATGCACAATTAAAAGTCTAATATGAATAACGTATTTATAAAATACAAAACACACTTAAAATTTCAGTATTACAAATAGATATTAAAAGTTAAGATACGAGGTAAAAGTAAAGAAGCGTTTGTGATTAAAAGAGGATGTCTTATAATTGCAATAAAAGCGTTGAAAAATAGTTGAAGAAACGAGAAGTTGTTCTTGATTTGGGATCACGAAAGATTACCCAGCAGAATATCTTGGGGAACTCTTTTATTTCTGCAATGCTTCGTATACACGCCGATGTGCTTGTGTGTGTGTGTGTGTGTGTGTGTGTGTGTGTGTGTGAGAGAGAGAGAGAGAGAGAGAGAGAGAGAGAGAGAGAGAGAGAGAGAGAGAGAGAGAGAGCAGGTGTGCGCATGTGGGCTTGTAAGCTTAATTATAACATACTATCCTCAATTGCTAGTATAACCTAAGCAATCAACAACGACAGTTGCAAACACCACTTTCATAAAACAATTTGTAAATGTTCACGAGCACTTTTACGGTCAGTGTTTTACAAGGAAACATATGATAATCCCATGGGTCTTATAAACACCATACATATCTTTGCAAAATACAAAAATGCATGTAAGGCATAGTTTAAAAACAAAAGTGTTTTACATACATATTTATACATATCATAAACAACTTTAATAAGTAAATTGGTCAAACACTGATTTTACAGTATGGAAATCCAATGAAGTTATTGCAACTATTTACTAATTAAAACACAACACACGTGACAAATTTTATTAAGAATACAATCTGTCA
Source organism: Sinonovacula constricta (assembly GCA_007844125.1). Lineage (NCBI taxonomy): Eukaryota > Metazoa > Mollusca > Bivalvia > Cardiida > Solecurtidae > Sinonovacula > Sinonovacula constricta. Next base: position 14,543,106 of record CM017569.1, on the reverse strand, counting down.
GGACTATGATACTGGACTTAAACATGACTAGATTAAATGATTTCTTAAACAACACATTGCTCAAACTTCACGTCAAAACAATGAAAACAACACAGCCTACCTTCATGTTGATTCTAACTTAAAATATTCCAATACATGTCTATGATTGAGCCTTTAGTATTAAAAACATTTTAAATTAAATATACAGAACCAATATTGGGACGTAATAGAATTTGGTTTTAACGAAGAGGTGTAGAAAAATACTAATATACAAAATAATAACTTCCATTTAATGAAAAGTTTACATTCTAGGTGTAGAATGATCAAAATCAAGCATGTTGTACAACAGTGATTAAAAAAACAATTGCTTTATTTCAAGCTGCATTGCTAACGACGGTATATTCGGTTTCTTTTGTTAAAGAATACGTCGCCAAACACCTGTGAATTCCTATAAATGCCCGCTACATTTTTATAATTGCAAGCTACAAGTTATTGTTGCAAACTACAATGTTAAAAACGGAATGCTTAGTTCGTCTCTCTGCAAAAGGTCTCACAGAACAGCTGCGATTTCCTGGTTTTGTCAGCTACACTAGCGTCTCCATAAAAATGCATTCCGTAAGAGGCACCGCTCTCAAAAGCGGCGCCTATAAATTAGTTTGGTGAATAAATGTTGGAGCGTTTGAAACCACGACTTGCCACAGGAAATGTCAGCGCTTGTAATTTATGAGTTTGTGCAATTAGTTATTATTGTGTAAGGAAAACGATGGAAATCCATGTGTAATGGATGGAATGAACATATAATACATTATTGTACGTTGTATTTTCGATTATATCTCAGTCGTTATAATCAATACTTTTTGTAATTTCTTCAATTAAGCATCAAATTTGTCAATAATAATTGGATTTTATCAACGCAATTATATTGGCCTAAAATTTAGAATGTTGCATATGAGGATATTGCATTTCCACGATGAAGTAAAAGTTACTCCAGAAGTGGCTCGATATTTAAATTCAAAAATTATCTCACACTGTCCAGGTTTTATTGCCAAAAGAGTTTCTGTATGTGAATACTAACTCCCATACAGCCACATAGTAGTAACATTGGATAGATTCAACAAGGGGGCTGTGGTGTAGATGTCTCTTCACTCTGATTGACTCCAGGGTGTGCTCTCAATGTTTCCGGTTAATTTTTTATAGTAATATTTTCTTTAATCTGATCAATATACATGTAATCGATCGGTTTTCCAGTTATAATTCAACCTATTTTGTGATGATTAATATATTAATTAATTTTTAAACAGAAAAATGATGAATATGAATCCGCTGCGCAATGAAAGAGTGCGAAAGTACATACAACTGTGTGTCAAGGACTTACCCGTAATCAACTACCTGCTGACGCGTGACGTTATAACAAACGGTACTGTTTTTGGTGTTTTGCATTTGGGGTTTGACATTTCAGAGGCAATCATTGATTTGGGATGGTGTAAGCGTTAAGCATGTATTGTAGTCTAGTGTCTACACTTAAATTGTTTTCTTTGATTTTAATTAAATCGTGTTGCCGCTTCATGACGTAAATATCAGACAGAGAACCAAACATTCGAATTTTTTCAATATCTCTTTTGCAGAGAAAGCTGATCCTATCAAAGCTTTATATAATTCCGGTGTCCATATCAAAGCCACTGAGATGTTATTGGACATACTGTTAAACCCTCCAAGGCAGGATTGTTTTCAGGCTCTGGTTGATGCCTTCAATGCAGCAGGTGAGCTGCTTCTCATTATTCCACGGTCTTGCTTATTAAACAAAGACTGTTGTTTTTGTATGCATTTGTCTGCAAAATAAGGATTTCAGATTTGTGTTAAGTGAATTAAAATTTTTCAATGAATTAAACTCACATATTTTTAACTTTACCGTTACTTTCTATCTAGTGTTAAGATATTTAAGCATACATCTGGTTCGATTTTAAATCATAAGATTGAAAATCTTATAGACGACTATATACAATAGAGTTCAAATAAATTGACACTCTCTCTCCCTCTCTCTCTCTCCCTCTCTCTCTCTCTCTCTCTCTCTCTCTCTCTCTCTCTCTCTCTCTTTCTATGTATATATATATATATATCCCTCCTTTCATTGCCATCGTGAATAATATATTTCAGGATACCCGTTTCTTGCCAGATTACTTACGATTGATACGACAGTGATAGAAATCGAATCTGATCGGGGAAGGCTTATGTTGACGCAATTTAGAGACGATTTTGTCGCTAATTTAAATGTGATCGATGTCCTACCGAGCCTTTTACGCAAAGAATTAATAAATGTCAGGGATAGGGAACAAGTGCTGGCATACCTTACTTCGTCAGGCCCCCAGAAGGCTGCTGACGAGCTCTGTGACAGGGTGATGACAAGAAAACCTCCGGCCGACTGGTACTGTGACTTTCTAGAGGTATTGATTGAAAATAACTATGCTCCCATCGTGAAGAATATAGAACCTGACATTGTGAAAGACAAGATGGAATTTAAAAGATTATGTAGTAAGTAAAGGTCTTACAAATCACCTATGACCTAATTATTTTTTAGATGTATGCGTATAGGTTGTACCGTCACTGAACTCTTACATCCAGTCTTCACCAGTGACAAAAACGTTTAGAATTGCATTTATTTTTCATTGATTAATGATATATTAAGTATAACATTCATTTTTTCTGAATATCCAAAACGGTTAGTATTACAATCATTCTTCCGCAATGAATAATACGTCTAGTTTAGCATTCTTCCATCTCAAGTAACCAATATGTGTAGTATTAAAACATTTTTCATTATTGGACAGTGCGTTTAATGATTCAACCATTATTCAATAATCGCCAATTCTCACCTCAACTCAATGTTTTATTGTAAATATAGGCGTCCTGCCCAAGATCTAAAGTGGATTATAAACGATGTTTATAATACATAGTTGAGTCATTGCAACATCATGATTTAGTGTAATAACAAATATTTAAGAATCAATGCTACAAAGTCATATAAATTATAACGATAATTGTGTTTTAAGTATTGCAAGAATTGTAAAACCAAAGTATACTTTTTTACCTTACAGTTTTGTTACACATATAAATTACACATTAGTAGGCACGTTCATGCTGCTGTCTCTAATTTTCAGTATTTAGTTAAGTTATTATGTTTTATTATGACATACACATAAAAACGTTATTGATTCTATATTATGTTCGTATGAACAATTCATCAGGGAATAAGAGTCTTTAAATTCACATCTGCCCATGTACCAGGTTAATTAGTGTTTTTGTCTTTCTTGTGCATATTTATTGAAATTATAAATACTTGGTACTCATCTTATATACACGTATATTGAAGGCTGTATAACAATAATTACAAAACCTCATGGGATACCTACATTGTTAATATTTTTGGTTGTGCATTAGTTCATAATATATATTTAAATGAGTGTTTAAATCGTTTATAAAACTAATTTTCTAAAAACAATTCAAATGTATAATTATATTTATAAATAATGATAAATATAATTCATACAATGATTTTTCCAGAGAGGCCATTAAATTTAGAAGGAAAACAGAAAGTGTTGACATAAAGCTGTTCAGAGGACACTGAGATTATGGATGTTATAGTTAATTGTAAGTAGATCCATTTAGAAAACGAATACAATTGTACTTTTGACTTTTCACAAAAAATAAGCGAGATTTTTAAGCCACATCACTATCACTGTACATATTCTATTCGTAGGGTTCGTCATGTGGTGTTAGTCGTCTCGCTTTGTTTAGGTTTTGCTACACAAATAACACAAATGTTTGTCAACAATATCTTTGTTTTTTGTTCAAAATTAAGTTTTCATTGTAGCAGCTTTAAGTCAATACAGAGTTATCTTTCTTTAGTATAACGTTTTCCTGATATACTTTAAAGACCTTTGTTTATTACTTTATTTTGGTTTAGGGATGGAATGGGATTAGCCGGCATTTTTGCCGATACTGTGCAGCGACATATCCATATGCACAGGGGCACTTATGAGGTGCCCAGGGACTGAACCCGGCCGTCACATTATACTGACACCGACGAGTCAGGCGTAATGCTGTTCCCTTAGCCACGAGCGTTAGGAGGGAAGCCACTACTACCAACTTTAAAGACTTTGGTTTGACCCGGCCGGGGTTTGAACCCACGACCTTTATTTTGGTTTATATGAATCAATAAAACGTGCATTTGGAAAAAATTGTATACTGTACATGTATTTTCCTTTTTGTTACGCTTAAACCCTGAATTATCAACTTTCCAATCTTCAATAAAGTCATCATCATAGTTATAATAATTGTTTATTTATTCTCTCTGGTATAACAGCAAAAGACGACTGAACATCCCTTCCCCGACCCATAGCAGAGACCCAGAGAGTGGATGCACATCCTTTGAAAAGAAGAAGATAGCTAACAGAAAAGGAAGACTTATTGTTATATACAAATTAACGTAAGCTGTTTGAAAAAAAGAATCTGTATGGATATGTTTAGAAAAGAATGTTATTAAAAGCAAACAACATTTGAATTTGACTTTTGACAAATCAAGCAGAATGAACCTGAAGCAATATCCATCAAAGTTCCAAGGTCAGTGTAAGTAGTATTCATCAGTTATGGAAAGAGAGAATACTGAAGAATCTGAATGAGTACATTGTAAAGACCCATGATATAATAGACAATACTTAAGCCATATACGAAAAATGGTCACACTCTTGGCGACCATGTCATTTGACAGATCCAAATGTTTTGAACAATCTTGATACAAGGCCATCAATGGAACAAGTGTATTAAATATATTAAGGCTCCAGCTCTTGTAGTTTCTGACAAGAATAATTTCTTAGGTTTTTTATGTAGCCTTGTATAGAAAATGGCCACATCCCTGGCGGTCACGTGTTAGTACGGATTGAAGGCATTTGAACTTTTCGTTACTGCTGCCAGTGAAGCCGTACGGCGGCCGATCACAATAGCTTATCCTGAGCATTAGCTCGGGTTGGCTAAAAAAGATGAGACGTATAAGAATGGACAGAGTAGGGACAGTGAGTTACTAAAGTAGACAATGTAGTAAATATTTAAAGACTAATTGAACAAGACGTCAGTAAAACCAAAATAGAGTTAAAAGCAAATGAGTTGTTAAGACACGAAGCAAAGTTGAAAGAAGAGTGTTCTTAATTAAAAGTATCCGTTGAAAGACAGAAGACTGAACTTGAAGCTGATCTGGAACTAGACCGTGTGAAAAGTGAAAATAGAAATGCAGAGGTAGATGTGCGCCTAAGTTCGAAATAAAACAGTAAAATATTAGAAGGTCTGATAGATAAGCATGATTTGACTTTAACATCTGTTGACGTACATTTTGCTGATAAAGATTAATAGCGTGGCTTAGAAGACAATATTCCAAGGTTTTGCAAAAAGATGATAACAATGATAGCACTGTGACATATACATTATGCGTGCCTTTTGGGCAATTTTCGCTTGCTTCATATTGTTCTGCAAATATAATGGCGTTTGGTTTCTTTTGTTTCTTAAACAACTACCACTTAAATAAGAAATGCATGTACTGTGGCAAAAATCAATTAAAATCTTACTAACTCCAGTTTTGGTTCTTATTATATATAACATGTCTGTACTAATTCGACTGCAAGAGCAGACTTTACTAATTATCAACTTATCCAGAAACATTTTAATAGACAGATTTGTAAAATTTCTTCGACATTCAAGTTTTGTTTATTGCCTGCGCACTTTATACTGAAATGGGTTCGCGATCGTTACACAAGCTAATTCCCACACATATTGTACTCTAAATGAGATTTTTCCATCTATTTTGAATTTCTAGGTACTCATGTGACCTCCGTCACACGGTGCTTATATAAAATATGCCAAATACGAATTTACATATATATACTTAGTTTTATCTGTTACCGTCTAAGATTGATGTGTTGTGGATAACAGAGGGATACATTTTATATGGTTTTACATATGTCTACATTTAATGACCAGTAATAACAATTTAAATGCGCCCTGAAGTACATAATTGGATCACAAGATAAGTACTTGAGCATATATACGAAAAATATCGGCACGAATTAACATTGTAATGACGGGAAATGACTAACAAGGACAGGTATAGACCAACAGTTCGGGAAATTTCTTCAGTATTAAATGGTGTTATACTAAATTAGTTGTTCTTTTAATAAATAATGTAAATGAATAGTTTGACCAATTTCTGTTAAAATATCATTTTACTGTGCTGTATCTAACTTGTGTCTGATGCCACATTTGTCCATTCTTTTCTCTCTTTCACAAAAAGAGTTTTGTCGTATTGTTAAATTACATTACAATTCTTGTTTATGATTTTACTCATGACAGACATTATAGCTCACTTATCAGTTGTTGTTGATTTTTGCACTGTCCAGATAATCATTTCTTACATTGTTTGAAATGTTAATATTCGTAAGGTTTAGTTTGCACCTATATCTCGCAACAGAAAAGTTGCCTTAAGTTTTGAATGACTTTTATCTACTATTTCTGATTAAAATGCACAAAAACTGTGATCCTGCTGTTTGAGCCTAAACAACTTTAAAAAGAAGGCTTTTAAACATGTTTTTTTTTTTAATTTATTTTTCTTGTTTTGTATCGAAAGTATACCTTAACATCAGATTACTGATAATAAGTGATAAAACATGCCCTAAAATGGATGGAAAGCCAAAGTCATGGACAAATAAAGCAATGTCCTTGCTGTCAAAAAACGATTTTCTTTGATCAATTCATGATCATTGCAGAGACAGTGCCATTAAAAGAAATGTAGCAAATACTGGTTTGTAAAGTTTACATAACAGTACAGCTAAAACATATTATGTTGCATTACTCATTGTACCTTGATTGTAATATTTTCTTATATAAAGCTACACAGTCCACACTTTGTATGTATATAAATTATTGCATCACTAGTCAATCAGGTCTTGCTTATGACTGATATCAACACTTGAAGAATATATCACTTCCTGCCCATTTTAGACATATCCTAAATAGTAAAAAAGCAATAAAACCGACAAACCTCTTCATATGCATTAAAAGACTTTAATATCAGCATAAAAATCAACACTAAAAAGCAGACAAAGCTGGAGATATGCATTAAAATACTTTAATATTAGTATTAAAACACACACTAAAAGGCAGACCTTATGCGTTATAAGACTTTAATATCGGTATTAAAAACACAAAAAAATCAGACAAACCCGACCTGTTGCATTAAGACTTTAATATCAATAATAAGAAAATACTAAAAAGCAGACAAACCTGGCCTAATGCCATTATTGGCAATACAAACACAATGCAGATAGACATGGCCTATTTAAAGACTTCAATATCAGTATTGAAAAACACACCAGTAAGCAGGACAAATGCATTAAAAGATTTTAATATCAGAATTTAAAAAACTAAAAAGCAGACAAACCTGGTTTTATGCATATAAATGCTTACTATCAATATTTAAAAAAACATTAAAAAGCAGAAAAACCTGCATTAAAAGTATTTAGTATCAGTATTTGAAAATAAGAATATATGACCAATGAGCATTGTAACACATAACAAAATTTTAAAAGGCACAGGAGATAGGTATTCACATGCAAGCCAAATGTAAAAGTAAGAACAAATCTGTGATGAGTCATTTAACAAAAAGAGCAAACCCGACAGAACGGTCAGTCGACAATATAAACCGGTTGGGATGCTTAAACCGGTTTTACAGAGCTCTAACCTTGCACTTCCTGATGGGTTTCTCAAATGCAAGCAATGAAAGAATACAAATCTATTTGAATAAAAAATGTTAAAGCGCTGACGTTTTCTTTGACTTTCTGACGAAAGTAGTGACGTTACTGAAAAGCCGACAAAGCAGGCCTTATTCATTAAAAGACTAAATTTCAACATTTTAGCAAAACCACTTAAAAGCAGACAAAGCTGGTCATATAAATTAAATACTTTAAACTTTATATTTTGAAAATCAAACCTGGCCATATCCATTAAAATACTTTAATATTAGTATTTAGAAAAACACACACACATCAAAAAGCAGACAAACCTGACCATATACATCAAAAGACTTTAATCTCAATACCTTAAAAAGCTTTAAGCAGACAAAGCTGTTAATATATAATAAACGACATTTTTGGTATTATATATTACAAAGCCTACAAAGCTGGTCATATAAATTAAAATACCAGAAAACTTATTTTTAATAAGCAGACAAACAGGGTCATACAGATTAAAAGACTAATATTTATATTTTAAAATATCAAACAACACATGCAAAGCGGGTCATATACAGTTATTGACTTTAAAATTTATCTTGTAAAACGTATAAAAAGCAAACAAAACTGGTCATATACAATAAACGACTTTTACCGTTTTATATATTGAAAAACACAACAAAGCAGACAAATCTGGTTATATAAAATAAACGAGTTTTACTGTTGTTATATATTATAAAGCATTAAAAAGAAAACAAAACTGACCATATACATTAAAAACGTTTCAGTTGACAATGTTATAAAGAGCAGGCGAATAATACTACAGGTAGGTATAGAATTCAGCTTTAAACGTCCAGTAGGTCAAAAAGTATGTTCATGTGATATAAAAACAATAAAAGACTACATCAAACGATTTATTTTACACAACTTTCAACAGAGGACAGGCCAAATCCAGTTTATGAGCTGTAAAGCGCTAAACTATCCAGCAAAAAAGAACAAGCCAGCCTTACACGATTTGTATGCTATATTTTACATTCCAATGTCAGCATTCAAGTGCAACGGTAATATATATCAATACATGTAACTAAGTACGAGTTATTTTTCTGAAAGTATGTATGTGAAATCGAAAGTAGAAGTTTGTCAACTTTATTTTGCTATTTCTGATGTTATATGGGATCAGACA